>JBCEWC010016104.1:0-13324 GCA_038996855.1 Solanum aculeatissimum | reverse complement strand
TGATCCTGTTTGTTTTGTTCCGCGAATCGAGATTCGACCGGCTCGAACTCGGCCCGCCCATTAATAGGGTTAAAACCGGTTCGGACTCGGGTAGGCCTGGGCATCAGGTTTTGAGCTGTTCGGACTTGGCCCAACCCGTTAATCTGGATTCCAGGTGATCATGTTCGGTTCAGCTCGCGAATCGTGATTCGACCGTCTCGGGGTTTGGCCGCACCATTAATAGGGTTAAGACCGGTTCGTACTCGGGTAGGGCTGCGCATCGGGTTTCAAGCCATCCGGACTCGGCCTGGCCCATTAATCGGGTTTCCAGGTGATCGTGTTCGGTTCAGACCGCGAATCAAGATTCGACCGTCTCGGGCTCGGGCTCGGGCTCGGGCTCTGGCCGGCCTATTAATAGGGTTAAGACCGGTTGGGACTCGGGTAGGCCCACGCATCGGGGTTCTAGTCGTTCAGACATAGCCCGACCTATTAATCAGGTTTTCATGTGATCGTGTTCGATTCTGTCCACGAATCGAGATTCGACTGTCTCAGGCTCGGGCCGACCCATTAATAGGATTATGACCGGTTAGGACTCGGGTAGGCCCGCGGATCAGGTTTAGAGCCATTCGTACTTGGCCCAGCCTATTAATCGGGTTTCCTGGTGATCGTGTTCATATTGGCCCGCGAATCAAAATTCAACAATCTCAGGCTCGGGGCGACCCATGAATAGGGTTAAGACTAGTTCAGACTCGGGTAGACGCGCACATCGGGTTTGGATCCGTCCGGACTCGGCCCGACCAATTAATCGGATGTCAGAGTGATCGTGTTCTGTTTAGCCCATGAATCAAGATTCGATCGTCTCGGGCTCGGGATGGCGCATTAATAGTTTTAAGACCAGTTCAGACTCGGGGTAGGCCCGCAAATTGGGTTTCGATCCGTCCGAACTCGGCCCGGCCCATTAATCGGGTTTCTAGGTAATCGTGTTCAATTTGGCCCACGAATCAAGATTCGACCGTCTCAGGCTTGGGCCGGCCCATTAATAGGGTTAAGACCGGTTCAGACTCGGATAGGCCCGCGCATAGGGTTTTGATCCGTGCGGACTCGACCCGGCCCATTAATCGGGTTTCCGGGTGATCGTGTTCAGTTCGGTCCGTGAATCGAGATTCGACCGGCTCGAGCTCGAGCCGGCCCATTTATAGGGTTAAGACTGGTTCAAACTCAGGTAGGCCCGCGCATCGGTTTTCGAGCCATCTGGACTCGGCCCTGCCTATTAATTGGGTTTCCAGGTGATCGTGTTCGGTTTGTCCCGTGAATCGAGATTCGACCGGCTTGAACTCAGCCCGCCCTTCAATAGGGTTAAAACTAGTTCAGACTCGGGTAGGCCCGTGCATTGGGTTTCGAGCCGTCCGGAATCAGCCCGGCCCATTAATCGGGTTTCCATGTGATCGGGTTCCCATGTGATCGTGTTCAGTTCGGCTTGCGAATCAAGATTCGACCGTCTCGGGTTCGGGCTGGCTCAATAATAGGGTTAAGACCAATTCGGACTCGAGTAAGCCCGCACATCAGGTTTTGAGCCATCCGAACTCGACCCGGCCCATTAATCGGGTTTTCAGGTGATCGTGTTCGGTTCAGCCCGCGTATCAAGATTCGACTGTCTCGAGTCGGCCCATTAATAGGGTTAAGACCGGTTCAGACTCGTGTAGGCCTGCGCATCGAGTTTCAAGCCATCTTGACTCAGCTCGACCCATAAATCGGGTTTCCATGTGATCGTGTTCGGTTCGGTCAGCGAATCGAGATTTGACCTTCTCGGGCCGACCCATTAATAGGGTTAAGACCAGTTCGGACTCGGGTAAGCCCGCACATCGGGTTTTGAGCTGTTCGGACTCGACCCGGCCCATTAATCGGGTTTTCAGGTGAAAGTGTTCGGTTCAGCCCGCGTATCAAGATTCGACCGTCTCAGGTCGGCCCATTAATTAGGTTAAGACCGGTTCGGACTCGTGTAGGCCTGCGCATCGGGTTTCAAGCCGTCTTGACTCAGCTCGACCCATAAATTGGGTTTCCATGTGATCGTGTTCGGTTCGGTCAGCGAATCGAGATTCGACCATCTCGGGCCGACCCATTAATAGGGTTAAGACCGGTTCGGACTTGGGTAGGCCCATACATTGGGTTTCGAGCCATCTGGACTCAGCCCGGCCCATTAGTTGAGTTTCCATGTGATCGTGTTTGGTTTTACCCACGAATCGAGATTCGACCGGCTCGGACTCGGGCCAACCCATTAATAAGGTTAACACCGGTTCCGACTCGGGTAGGCCTGTGCATCGGGTTTCAAGCCATCCGGACTCGGCCCGGACTATTAATCGGGTTTCCAGGTGTTTGTGTTAGGTTCGGTCCGCGAATCGAGATTCGACCATCTCAGGCTCAGGTCGATTCATTGATAGAGTTAAGACCGGTTCGGACTCGGGTAGGCCCGCGGATCGAGTTTCGAGCCGTTTAAACTCAGCCCGGCCCATTAATCGGGTTTCCATGTGATCGTGTTCGATTTAGTTGACGAATCGAGATTTGATCGTCTTGGGCTCGGGCCGACCCATTAATAGGCTTAAGACCGGTTCAGACTCAGGTTAGCCCGCACATCGAGTTTCGAGCCGTTCGGACTCTGCCCGGCCCATTAATCGGGTTTCCAGGTTATCGTGTTCAGTTTGGCCTGCGAATCAAGATTCGATCATCTCGGGCTCTAACCGACCCATTAATAGGGTTAAGACCGATTTAGACTCGAGTAAGCCCGCGCATCGGGTTTCAAGCCGTCCGGACTCAGCCCGGCCCATTAATCAGGTTTCCATGTGTTCGTGTTCGGTTTAGCCTACGAATCTAGATTCGACCGTCTCGGGCTCGGGGCGGCCTATTAATAGGCTTAAGACCGGTTCAGACTCAGGATGGCCCGCACATCGAGTTTCGAGCCATACGGACTCTGTCCGGCCCAATAATTGGGTTTCCAGGTGATCTTGTTCGGTTTGGCTCGTGAATCGGAATTTGTCCGGCTCGAACTCTGGCCGGCCCATTAATAGGGTTAACACCGGTTTGGACTCGGGTAGGCCCGCGAATCAGGTTTCGAGCCGTCCGGACTCTACCCATCCCGTTAATTGGGTTTTCAGGTAGTCATTTTTGGTTCAGTCCGCAAATCGAGATTCGATCATCTTGGTCTCGAGCCGGCCTATTAATAGGGTTAAGATCGGTTCGAACTCGGGTAGGCTCGTGCATCGAGTTTCGAGCCGTACGGACTCGGCCCGGCCCATTAATCGGGTTTCCAGGTGATCGTGTTCGGTTTGGTCCGCGAATCGAGATTCGACCATCTCGGGCTCGGGTCGGCCCATTAATAGGGTTAAGACCGATTCGGACTCGGGTAGGCCCGCGCATCGGGTTTCGAGCAGTTCGGACTCAGCCCAGCCCATTAATCAGGTTTCCAAGTGATCGTATTTGGTTCGGCCCGCGAATCAAAATTCAACCGGCTCGGTCTCGGGCAGGTCCATTAATCGGGTTAAGACCGATTCATACTCGAGTAGGCCCGCACATCAGGTTTCGAGCCATCCGGACTTGCCCTGGCCCATTAATCGAGTTTCCAGGTTATCGTGTTCAGTTCGGCCCGCGAATCAAGATCCGACCGTCTAAGGCTCGGGCTGGCCAATTAATATGGTTAAGATCGGTTCAGACTAGGGTAGGCCCACGCATCGTGTTTCGAACCGTCCGGACTCTGCCTGTCCCATTAATTGGGTTTCTAGGAGATCATGTTCGGTTCGCCCCGCGAATCGAGATTCGACTGTCTCGGGCTCGAGCCGGCTCATTAATAGGGTTAAGACCAATTCAGACTCGGGTAGGCTAGTGCATCAGGTTTCGAGCTATTCGGACTCGGCCTATCCCATTAATCAGGTGTCTAGGTGATTATCTTTGGTTCGGCCCGCGAATCAAGATTCGACCGGATCGGGCTCGAGCTGGCCCATTATTAGTGTTAAGATCGGTTCAGACTCGGGTAGGCCCGTGCTTCGGGTTTCGAGCCATCCGAACTTGGCCCGACCCATTAATTGGGTTTCTAGGTGATCATATTCAGTTCGGCTCGCGAATCGAGATTCGACTCGCTCGGGCAGGCCCATTAATAGAGTTAAGACCGGTTCCAACTCGGGTAGGCCCGCGCATCAGGTTTCGAGCCGTCCAGACTCGACCTAGCCCATTAATCAGGTTTTCAGGTGATTGTGTTCAGTTCAGCCCGCGAATCGAGAATCTACCGTCTCGGGCCGGCCCATTAATAGGGTTAAGACCGGTTCAGACTCGGGTAGGCCCATTAATCGGATTTCGAGCTGTCCGGACTCGGCCCTGGCCCATTAATCGGGTTTCATACATGTTCAGTTTGGCCAGCGAATCGATATTCGATCGGCTCGATCTTGGCCCACCCATTAATAAGGTTAAAACCGGTTTGGACTTAGGTAGGCCTGCGCATCGGGTTTCGAGCCGTCCGGACTCGGCCCCACTCATTAATCAGGTTTCCAGGTAATCATGTTCGGTTCGACTTGTGAATCAAGATTCGACCGTCTCGGGCTGGCCCATTAATAGGGTTAAGACCGATTCAGACTCGGGTAGGGCCGCACATCAGGTTTCGAGCCGTCCGGACTCGGCCCGGCCCATTAATCGGGTTTCCAGGTGATCGTGTTCGATTTGGCCCGCGAATCCAAGATTCGACTACCTCGGGCTCGATCCAGCGCATTAATAGGGTTAAGACCGGTTCAGATTCGGGTTGGCCTGCGCATCGGGTTTCGATCCGTCTGGACTCGACCCAGCCCATTAATCAGGTTTCCATGTGATCGTGTTTGGTTCGGTCCACAAATCGAGATTCAACCGTCTTGGGCTCAGGCCGACCTATTAATAGAGTTAAGACCAGTTCGGACTCGGGAAGGCCTATGCATCGGGTTTCAAGCCGTCCGGACTCGGCCTAGCCCATTAATTGGGTTTCCAGGTGATTATGTTCGGTTCGGCCCGCGAATCAAAATTCAACTGGCTCGGGCTCAAGCCGGCCCATTAATAGGGTTAAGACCGGTTCGGACTCGGGTAGGCCCGCACATCGAGGTTCGAGCCATCCGGACTCGCCCCGGCCCATTAATCGAGTTTCGAGGTGATCGTGTTCGGTTCGGCCCGCGAATTAAGATTCCACCGTCTAAGGCTCGGGCCGACCCATTAATAGGGTTAAGACCGGTTCAGACTAGGGTAGGCCCGCGCATCGTGTTTCGAACCGTCCAGACTTGGCCTGGCTCATTAATCAGGTTTCTAGGTGATCATGTTCGGTTCACCCAGTGAATTGAGATTCGACTGTCTCGGGCTCGAGCCAGCCCATTAATAGCGTTATGACCGATTCGAACTTGGGTAGGCTAGTGCATCGGGTTTCGAGCCGTTCGGACTCGGCCTGTCCCATTAATCAGGTTTCTAGGTGATCGTCATTGGTTCAACTCGCGAATCGAGATTCAACCGGATTAGGCTCGGGCCGGCCCATTATTAGGGTTAAGACCGGTTCGGACTCGGTTAGGCCCGCGCATCGAGTTTCAAGCCATCCGGACTCAGCCCGGCCTATTAATCAGGTTTCTAGGTGATCGTGTTTGATTCGACTCGTGAATTGAAATTCGACCGTCTCAGGCTTGGTTCGGCCCATTAATAGAGTTAAAATCGGTTCAGACTCGGGTAGGCCCGCCCATCGGGTTTCAAGCCGTTCAGACTCGCCCTGGCCCATTAATCAGGTTTCCAGGTGATCGTATTCGGTTCGGCCTGTGAATCGAGATTCGACCGTCTCGGGCTCTGGCCGGTCCATTAATAGGGTTAAGACCGATTTGGACGCCGGTAGGCTCGCGCATCGGGTTTTGAGACGTCTGAACTCGGCCCGACCCATTAATTCGGTTTCCATGTGATCGTGTTCGGTTCAGCCCGCGAATCGAGATTAGTCCAGCTCGGGCTCGGGCCTGTCCGTTAATAGGGTTAAGACCGATTCAGACTCGGCTAGGGCCGCACATAGGGTTTCGAGCCGTCCGGACTCGGCCCGGCCTATTAATCGAGTTTCCAGGTGATCGTGTTCGGTTCAGCCCGCGAATCAAGATTCGACTACCTCGGGCTCGGTCCGGCCCATTAATAGGGTTAAGACCGGTTCGAACTCGGGTTGGCCTGCGCATCAAGTTTCGAGCCATCTGGACTCGGACCAGCCCATTAATCAGGTTTCCATGTGATCGTGTTTGGTTTGGTCCGTGAATCGAGATTCAACCGTCTCGGGCTCGAGCTCGGGCTCGGGCCGGCCTATTAATAAGGTTAAGACCAGTTCGGACTCAGGTAGGCCCATGCATCGGATTTCGAGCCATCCAGATTCGGCCCAGCCCATTAGTCGGGTTTCAAGGTGATCGTGTTAGGTTCACGTGAATCGAGATTCGAGCGGGTCGAACTCGGCCCGCCCATTAATAGGGTCAAAACCGGTTCAGACTCGGGTAGGCCCGCGCATTGGGTTACGAGCTGTTTGGACTCGGCCTGACCCATTAATCTTGTTTCCAGGTGATCATGTTTGGTTCGGCCAGTGAATCGTGATTCGACCGTCTCGGGCTTTGGCCGGCCCATTAATAGGGTTAAGACTAGTTCGTACTCGGGTAGGGCCGTGCATCAGGTTTCGATCAGTCTGGACTCGGCCCCACCCATTAATTGGGTTTCCAAGTGATCATGTTCGGTTCAGCCCGTGAATTGAAATTCAACCAGCTCGAGCTCGGGCCTGCCCATTAATAGGGTCAAGACCGGTTCGGACTCGGGTAAGCCCACGCATTGGGTTTCGAGCCATTCGGACTCACCCCGGCCCATTAATCGAGTTTCCAGGTGATCGTGTTCGGCCCGTGAATCAAGATTCGATCGTCTCAGGCTCGGGCTGGCCAATTAATAGGGTTAAGACTGGTTCAGACTAGAGTAGGCCCGCGCATCGTGTTTCGAACCGTCCAGACTCGGCCTGGCCCATTAATCGGGTTTCCAGGTGATCATGTTTGGTTTGCCTAGAGAATCGAGATTCGACCGTCTCAGGCTCAAGCCGACTCATTATTAGGGTTAAGACCGATTCGGACTAGGGTAGGCTAGTGCATCGGGTTTCGAGCCATCCGGACTCGCCCTATCCCATTAATCAGGTTTCTAAGTGATCGTCGTTGGTTCAACCCGCGAATCGAGATTCAATCGGATCGGGCTCGGGCCGACCCATTATTAGGGTTAAGATCGGTTCCGAATCGGGTAGACACGCGCATCGGGTTTTGAGCCACCAGAACTCGCCCTGGCCTATTAATCAGGTTTCTAGCTGATTTGTTTGGTTCGGCCCACGAATCGAAATTCGATCGTCTCGAGCTTAGGCCAGCCCATTAATAGGGTTAAGATCGGTTCGGACTTGGGGAGGCCCGCACATCGGGTTTCGAGCCATTCAGACTTGGCCTGGCCCATTAATCGGGTTTCTAGGTGATCGTGTTCGGTTCAGCCCGCAAATCGAGATTCGACCGTCTCGGGCTCGGGCCGACCCATTAATAGGGTTAAGATTAGTTCGGACTCAAGTAGGCCCACGCATCGGGTTTCGAGCTGTTCGGATTCGGTCTGACCCATTAATCGGGTTTTCAGGTGATCGTGTTCGGTTCGGCCTGCGCATCGAGATTCGACCGTGTCGGGCTCTGGTCGGCCCATTAATAGGGTTAAGACCGATTTGGACGCAGGTAGACTCGCGCAACGGGTGTCGAGATGTCCGAACTCGGCCCAATCCATTAATTGGGTTTCCATGTGATCGTGTTCGGTTTGGCCCGCGAATCGAGATTCAACCAGCTCGGGCTCGAGCCGGTCCGTGAATAGGGTTAAGACTGGTTTGGACACTGGTAGGCCCGCAAATCGTATTTCGAGCCATCCAGAGTTGGCTCGGCCCATTAATCGGGTTTCTAGGTGATCGTATTAGGTTCGGCCCGTGAATCGAGATTCGACCGGCTCGGGCTGGTCTATTAATAGAGTTAAGACCGGTTCGAACTCGGGTAGGTTCGCGCATCAGGTTTCGAGCCGTCCGGACTCGACCCAGCCCATTAATTGGGTTTCCAGGTGATCGTGTTCAGCTCGACTCGCGAATCGAGATTCGATCGTCTTGGGCACGAGTCGACCCATTAATAGGGTTAAGACCGGTTCAGACTCGGGTAGGCCCGCGCATCAGATTTCGAGCCATCCGGATCGGGCCCCGACCCATTAATTGGGTTTCCATGTGATCGTGTTCTGTTCGGCCAGTGAAACGAGATTCGACCGGCTCGATCTCGGCCTGCCCATTAATAGGGTTAAAATCGATTCGGACTCAGGTAGGCCCGCGCATCGGGTTTCAAGCCATCCAGACTCGGCCCGACCCATTAATCGAGTTTCTAGGTGATCCTGTTCGGTTTGGCCCGCGAATCAAGATTCGACCGTCTCGGGCTCGGGCCGGCCCATTAATAGGGTTAAGACCGGTTCAGACTCAAGTAGGGCCGCACATCGGGTTTCGAGCCCTCCAGACTCGGCCCGACCCATTAATCGGGTTTCCAGGTGATCCTATTTGGTTTGGCCCACGAATCAAGATTCGATCATCTCGGGCTCGATCCGGCCTATTAATAGGGTTAAGACCGGTTCAGACTCGGGTAGGCCTGCGCATCGGGTTTCGAGCCATCTAGACTCAGCCTGACCCATTAATCAGGTTTCCATGTGATCGTGTTTGGTTCGGTTCGCGAATCGAGATCCGACCGTCTCTGGCTCTAGCCGGCCCATTAATAGGGTTAATATCGGTTCAGACTCGAGTAGGCCCGCACATCAAGTTTTGAGACATCGGGACTCAGCCTGGCCCATTAATTGGGTTTCCAAGTGATTGTGTTTGGTTTGGCTCGCAAATCGAGATTCGATCGGCTCGGACTCGGGCCGGCCGATTAATAGGGTTAACACCGGTTCAGACTCGGGTAGGCCCGCGCATCGGGTTTCGAGCCATCCGAACTCAGCCCAGCCCATTAATTGGGTTTCGAGGTGATTGTGTT
This sequence comes from Solanum aculeatissimum, assembly GCA_038996855.1. NCBI lineage: Eukaryota > Viridiplantae > Streptophyta > Magnoliopsida > Solanales > Solanaceae > Solanum > Solanum aculeatissimum. The sequence goes on along the minus strand of JBCEWC010016104.1, from coordinate 4,283 downwards.
GGGTTCGGTCCGTGAATCGAGATTTCACCATCTCAGGCTCAGGCCGATCCATTAATAGGGTTAAGACTGGTTCGGACTCGGATAGGCCCGCATATCGGGTTTCAAGCCATCCGGACTCGGCCCGGCCTATTAATCGGGTTTCCAGGTGATCGTGTTTGGTTCATTTCACAAATCTAGATTCAACCGGCTCGAACTCGGTCCGACCCATTAATTCGGTTTCCATGTGATCGTGTTCTGTTCAGCCCGCGAATCGAGATTAGTCCAGCTCGGGTTCGGGCCTGTCCGTTAATAGGGTTAAGACCGATTCAAACTCGGGTAGGGCCGCACATCGGGTTTCGAGCCGTCTGGACTCGGCCCGGCCCATTAATCGAGTTTCTAGGTGATCGTGTTCGGTTCAGCCCGCGAATCAAGATTCGACTACCTCAGGCTCGGTCCGGCCCATTAATAGGGTTAAGACCGGTTCGAACTCTGGTTGGCCTGTGCATCGGGTTTCGAGCCGTCTGGACTCGGCCCAGCCCATTAATCAGGTTTCCATGTGATCGTGTTTGGTTTGGTCCGCGAATCGAGATTCAACCGTCTCGGGCTCGAGCTCGAGCTCGGGCTCGGGCCGGCCTATTAATAAGGTTAAGACCAGTTCGGACTCAGGTAGGCCCATGTATCGGGTTTCGAGCCGTCCGGACTCGGCCCAGCCCATTAATCGGGTGTCATAATGATCGTGTTAGCTTTGGCACGCGAATCGAGATTCGACCGGGTCGAACTCGGCCCGCCCATTAATAGGGTTAAAACCGGTTCAGACTCGGGTAGGCCCGCGCATTTGGTTACGAGCTGTTTGGACTCGGCCCGACTCATTAATCTTGTTTCCAGGTGATCATGTTCGGTTCGGCTAGCAAATAGTGATTCGACCGTCTCAGGCTTTGGCCGACCCATTAATAGGGTTAAGACTAGTTCGTACTCGGGTAGGGCCATGCATCAGGTTTCGAGCAGTCCGGACTCGGCCCGGCCCATTAATCGGGTTTCCAGGTGATCATGTTCGGTTCAGCCCGTGAATCGAAATTCAACCGGCTCGAGCTCGGGCCGGCCCATTAATAGGGTCAAGACTGGTTCGGACTCGGGTAGGACCACGCATCGGGTTTTGAGCCATCCAGACTCGCCCTAGCCCATTAATCGAGTTTCCAGGTGATCGTGTTCGGTTCGGCCCGTGAATCAAGATTCGACCGTCTCAGGTTCGGGCCGGCCAATTAATAGGGTTAAGACCGGTTCAGACTAGCGTAGGCCCGCACATCGTGTTTCGAACCGTCCAGACTCGGCCTGGCCCATTAATCGGGTTTCCAGGTGATCATGTTTGGTTCGCCTAGCGAATCGAGATTCGACCGTCTCGGGCTCGAGTCGGCCCATTATTAGGGTTAAGACCGATTCGGACTCGGGTAGGCTAGTGCATCGGGTTTCGAGCCATCCGGAATCGGCCTATCCCATTAATCAGGTTTCTAAGTGATCGTCATTGGTTCAACCCGCGAATCGAGATTCAACCGGATCGGGCTCGGGTCGGCCCATTAATCGGGTTTCTAGGTGATCGTATTCGGTTCAGCCCGTGAATCGAGATTCGACCGGCTCGGGCTGGTCTATTAATAGAGTTAAGACCGATTCGAACTCGGGTAGGTCCGCACATCAGGTTTCGAGCCGTCCGGACTCGACCCAGCCTATTAATTGGGTTTCCAGGTGTTCGTGTTCAGTTCAACTCGCGAATCGAGATTCGACCGTCTTGGGCACGGGCCGGCCCATTAATAGGGGTAAGACCAGTTCAGACTCGGGTAGGCTATCACATCGGATTTCGACCCGTCCGGACCCGACCCCGACCCATTAATCGGGTTTCCAGGTGATTGTGTTCGGTTCGGCCAGTGAATCGAGATTCGACCGGCTCGAACTCGGCCCACCCATTAATAGGGTTAAAACCGATTCGGACTCAGGTAGGCCCGCGCATCGGGTTTCAAGCCATCCAGACTCAGCCCGACCCATTAATTAGGTTTCTAGGTGATCCTGTTCGGTTTGGCCCGCGAATCAATATTCGACCGTCTCGGGCTCAGGCCGGCCCATTAATAGGGTTAAGACCTGTTCAGACTCAGGTAGGGCCGCACATCGGGTTTCGAGCCCTCCGACTTGGCCCGACCCATTAATCGGGTTTCCAGGTGATCCTATTTGGTTTGGCCCGCGAATCAAGATTCGATCATCTCGGGCTCGATCCGGCCCATTAATAGGGTTAAGACCGGTTCAGAATCGGGTAGGCCTGCGCATCGGGTTTCGAGCCATCTGGACTCAGCCCAGCCCATTAATCAGATTTCCATGTGATTGTGTTTGGTTCGGTCCGCGAATCGAGATTCGATCGTCTCGGGTTCTAGCCGACCCATTAATAGGGTTAATACCGGTTCAGACTCGGGTAGGCCCGCACATCGAGGTTTGAGACATCGGGACTCAGCCCGAACCATTAATTGGGTTTTCCAGGTGATCGTGTTTGGTTTGGCTCGTGAATCGAGATTCGGTCGGCTCGGACTCGGGTTGGCCCATTAATCGAGTTAACACCGGTTCAGACTCGGGAAGGCCCGCGCATTGGGTTTCGAGCCGTCCGAACTCAGCCCATTAATTGGGTTTCCAGGTGATCGTGTTTGGTTTGATCTGCGAATCTAGATTCGACCGGCTCGGACTCGGGCCGACCCATTAATAAGGTTAACACCGATTCCGACTCGGGTAGACCTGTGCATCGAGTTTCGACCCATCCGGACTCGGCCCAGACTATTAATCGGGTGTCCAGGTGTTCGTGTTAGGTTCGGTTCGCGAATCAAGATTCGACCATCTCAGGCTCAGGTCGATTCATTAATAGGGTTAAGACCGGTTCAGACTCGGATAGGCCCGTGCATCGGATTTCGAGCCATTTGAACTCAGCCCGGTCCATTAATCGGGTTTCCATGTGATCGTGTTCGGTTTAGTCGACGAATCGAGATTCGATCGTCTCGGGTTCGGGCCGACCCATTAATAGGCTTAAGACCAGTTCGGACTCAGGTTAGCCCACACATCGAGTTTCAAGCCGTTCGGACTCTGCCCGGCCCATTAATCTGGTTTCCAGGTTATTGTGTTCGGTTTGTCCTGCGAATCGAGATTCGATCATCTCGGGCTCTAGCCGACCCATTAATAGGGTTAAGATCGGTTTAGACTCGAGTAGGCTCGCGCATCAAGTTTCAAGCCATCTCGACTCAGCCCGGCCCATTAATCAGGTTTTCATGTGATCATCTTTGGTTTAGCCCGCGAATCTAGATTCGACCGTCTCGGGGCGACCCATTAAAAGGCTTAAGACTGGTTCAGACTCAGGTTGGCCCGCACATCGAGTTTCGAGCCATCCAGATTTTGTTCGACCCATTAATTGGGCTTCCAGGTGATCGTGTTTGGTTTGGCTCGCGAATCGAGATTTGTCTGGCTCGAACTCAGGCCGGCCCATTAATAGGGTTAACATTAGTTCGGACTCGGGTAGGCCCGTGAATCAGGTTTCGAGCCGTCCGAACTCTACCCATCCCATTAATTGGGTTTTCAGGTAGTCGTGTTCGGTTTGGTCCGCGAATCGAGATTCGACCATCTCGGGCTCGGGCCAGCCCATTAATAGGGTTAAGACTGGTTCAGACTCGGGTAGGCTCGTGCATCGAGTTTCGAGCAGTTCGGACTCAGCCTAGCCCATTAATCAGGTTTCTAAGTGATCGTATTCGGTTCGGCCCGCGAATCAAAATTCAACCGGCTCGGTCTCGGGCTGGTCCATTAATAGGGTTAAGACCGATTTGGACTCGGGTAGACCCGAGCATCGGGTTTCGAGCCATCCGGACTCACCCCGGCCCATTTATTGGATTTTCAGGTGATGGTGTTCGGTTCGGTTCAGCCCGTGAATCAAGATTCGATCGTCTTAGGCTCGGGTTGGCCCATTAATAGGGTTTAGATCGGTTCAGACTAGGGTAGGCCCACGTATCGTGTTTCGAGCCATCCGGACTCGGCCTGGCCCATTAATCAGGTTTCTAGGTGATCGTGTTCGGTTCGCCCTGTGAATCGAGAATCTACCATCTCGGGCTCGACCCGACCCATTAATAGGGTTAAAACCGATTCAGACTCGGGTAGGCTAGTTCATCGGGTTTCGAGCCATCTGAACTCGACCTATCCCATTAATCAGGTTTCTAGGTTGTGAGACCCCGTGCTTCACATCCTTCATGATGTATATACTGTGGCATGCTATGTAAGGAATATGTGGATTTTTT
>JBCEWC010016103.1:0-13324 GCA_038996855.1 Solanum aculeatissimum | reverse complement strand
TACTCTATCCCGTTCTAGCTTGTATGTTGGATCTTTGCTATATATATATGATGTTATTTAGCATGTCTCATGATTATGTTCTCATGTGTTTGATTCTAAGGTGTTACCTAAACCAGGGATGTATGACTTGGCAGACACAATAGACTTTTAATATTGGATGCGTCTTTTTGTGGGGTTTGTTCCATTCTTGTACGAATCCCATGTAAGAGAGTTTTACTACAATATTTTGATTTAAGATGATGGTAGTTTTAATACCAAGGTGGGTTAGAGAAATCTAGTTTTAAGTGAGGAAGTATTGGCTGAAGTGTTGAAAGTACCAAGAGAAGGGATCAGGTCAGGTGTTGGAAAGACTTGCTCTAAATATTTTATGGAGGAATGTGAGAAGATGCCTAAACTGAACACCTCTAGTGTTCCTAAGAAATTTGGAAAAGAGGTTACAAATGTTCTTTAAATTTATCAATAAGGTTTTATTACCTTGACCTAAGAGGAGGACAGTGACATCTGTCACTTATTTGTTTCTTGTGGAGAACCTGAGCAAGTTTGAACCTATGAACCTTCCTACTATAATCTTGGAACACATGATGGAAATTTTTATAGTAAGGGATGGAAATCATGGGTTAGGATATGGTTAATTTTTGACCAAAGTGTTTCGACACTTTGGATTTCCTTTGGAGGCTAGGACAAGGGGTACAATGAAGCAGACCTTTTATTTGTATACTCTGATAGAGTGTGAGTTCATAGAAGGAAGGTCAATGAAGTTAAGTAGAACATCTGAGCTTCTAGCAGAGAATGAAATGCTAAGGCGTGTGATTGAAGATATGACAGCTCTTCTTAGTTCTAAGAATGATAAGATAGCCTTATTGAAGGCTAAGCTAGTTGTAGTACAAAAAAAGGAACCTAGTTCTGATAAAATAGAAAAGTTGAAGGCCAAGAATGATGAATTATCAACTGAAGTGGCTAGACTTAAGGACCAACTACTTAAACATCACTTAGAGTCTAATGCTAGTCTTACTCTTGTAGTCCAGTCCTTAACCCAATAAACCCCTTTTTCTTCCTAGGATCCAATTGTTTTCTTTTGTTGTGATGTTGGTTCTCTCTTGCATAGATCTTGTAATGACTATTGGTGTTATGATTTTAATGGATTACTCTTTTAATCTTTTATTTCTTTGTCTATCCTTGATTTGTCAACCTATGATTGCTTTATCTTTTGACCTTACTCTTACCATAACTTTGTATTGCTTTAATTTTGGGTTTACCGTCCGTTCATTTTTATGATGCCAAAAGGGGAAAAATGATAATGCTTTCAAAACAAAACAAATTCACTGACTTATTGGTGACAAAAGGAACTGATATAGGTACCTAGTACCTGGTTGAAGATGAGAGTTTATTGATAAGCAAAACATATGATATGCTGAAAAATGCTGACCTGTTGAAAGTCATTGCTAGACAATGTTATGTGATTATCATCATCAAAAAGGGAGAAAAATGATGTTATGATGTTTTGATGATTTAAAAAATAGTAGGAACAGAGAACAGATGAGGGACCTGGTCCCATGTATGCTGACATCCTAAAAGCAATATACGACAAATAGTACATTATGCATTTACAAGTTTGTTATTTGCTTGGTGCGTATCAACCTGCACTACAAATATTGTCTAGCCAATGAAATTTCTCCAAATGGTGAGGATATTGGGTATATATACCTAACCTTTCTTGAAGAGAAATCTTGAGAGTTTTTACACACATTGAGTGAGTGTTCTTGGTTAGACTCTCGAGTAGTACACTTAGCAAAATTAAAGTTGTATTTTACTTTGTGTACTTCATTGTGTTGAAATGATGCTAGAAACTTGTGAATTGATTCCTAATCTATAAGTGGATTCAATATTTAAGTAATATTTTTTATCTTTATTGCTAGAGTTAGCTATGGTGAGTGTTGAAGTCTAAGTTGGCTAGAGTTTTTCTATTTAGTGGGTAGCGGAGTAGCTACTTAGTTGGCTCGTACCTGTGGTAGAGTTATCATAGTGAGAGATAAGGGATATAGAGTTAAGGTTGTAATCCAATGCTTTTCTTCCTTGAATATTAATGTAGTTGGGTTAAAATGCTATGAGTACAGGTTGTGTTTTTCTACTCCCTTGAGCAAGAAGGTTTCCACATAAAACAACTTGTCTCATTTTACTTTGTTGTGTTTACTATTTTAGCTATTTCTGTTCACTACTATTCTGACAAGGGACCTAGTCCATTGCACTTAGTGGAAGCTTATGTTTCCATCAATACATATCATAATTTGTGCAATTTAAATCAAAGTCATAAAAACCCTTAAAAGTCACATACTTGAATTTTGATGTAAAAGAGTGAGCTGGTTGGGCTCCATGGGTGAAAGGCACCCATGGATGAAGACCCACTACCTTAGGTGAAATTGATGGAGGAAATCTGGAATTTGTGATTGAACTTGAAACCCTAGCCTTGGAGTCTTTAGTGGAGTTTGAGAGTTGAGAGACTTGAGAGAAATTGAGAGTTTAGGACTTAGAATGAAATTTAGGCGAATATGAAAATGGTAGGCGATTATGGGTAGGTATAGGCTTAAAATAATGTAGTTTAGGACATTGGGTAGGACAAAATACCAAAAAGCCTTTCATTAAAAACTTTTTGGAGGAAACCACAAGAGGGTTTTATGGTTCAGACCCTTGTAAGGTCTGTGGTAGGGGTTTCATGCAATCTGGCCTAAACGTCATGTCCTAGAATCTTTTCCATGAAACCTATCTATAGGCTCGTCCTATCTTCAATGAACTACAGATACCCCTCGTATAAGACTCCCACACCTTAACCCAATTTCACCTAAGAATACCCCATTTACAGGTCCTATTTATGACTCATGAACCATTTTATGGCTCATGAGGAGTCTTCGTAAAATTCATCCCACACAGTCAGATTTACAATTCTAGGTCTTCATTCATGAGCTTGGTTTACGATTCAATGACTCAACCATGATCCATCATTGGGTCTCATCTTGTTGGGCCTTAGATTCCACCCTTTCTAATATTAATACAAGATCACTATTATGATTCGTAAACATAATGACAACCTCTAAATGTTTTTCGTATATCCAACCCAAATTTTTTAGAATTTCACCAAGTGTCACGTTATCTATGAGGCACTATCTGCGACCCCTAGAACTATATACGAGCCATAGATTGCACTTCTAGTCTCGGTATTAAAAAATAGATTAATAGTCTTGCTGCTTCCATATCCCAACTTTCCAACTTATAGAGTATTACAATATCTCTCTCTTGTGAACATTCATCTTCCAATAAGATAAAAGCTAGCTTGAGTAAAGCAAAATGGATACCAACAATCTAACATGAATGGAATAATGCAACTTAAATATCTTTTTCAGGAAATTTTCAAACTTATGTATAAAATATCATTCAACATTAGTTAGATGAGTATGCATGTATGCGTAATGTCATAAAAAATCTAAAAAAACAAAAAATGGACGATTTGAGTAAGGATAGATTAATACCTTAGGCTTGAGTGGAAAGAAAGAGGTAGGAATATCATCTTATCATATCTACTTCCACTACCCATGTAGAACTTTCAACTTGTTAGATCCACCAAAGTACCTTGACGGATGCAATTTCTTTATTTCTCAATGTAAGGCCCCATAATTTAGAAAGTCAAAAAATGTAGAAAAAATTGAAACTAGAAAATTACAGTATAGAATATGAGCCTTATTTATGGCTTGTGGTTCAAATCTTGTGTCGTAAACTCGGTCTCGTGGATGGGATTATTCAAGGAAAAAATTGGTTAAGTAAGAGGGTGGTCTACAGGAGGTCTTAACGGTCTGTAATAGGAACTATGGATCGTAAAGAATGGTACATAGAATGGAGTTAGGGTTGGTTAAAAGTTGGTCTCTAAATCTTGTTTTATAAACAAATAGGATGAGTTTGTAGTCCTATTTATGAGCCATAAAATGATCTCGTAGATGGGGTCCTAAATTGAAAAAAATTTCTAAGTATGGATGGGTTTTACGAAAGGAGTCTATGACTTATAAATCCTTTTACATATAATAAATGGGACTCATAGATTGAGTTTTAGAAGTCCAAAAATTTAATCAGGATGAAAACTCATCTTTGCGGCTCCTGGTCCAATCTATGACCCGTAGATGGTGGTCGTAGTTTTGGTCCGACAATTTTTATTGAAAGGTACTTTTGACTTTTCCTTGCATCCTAAACCCAGTACTACATCATTTTGGAGAATAAATCTACCCATATCAGTCCCCAATCCTATCAAATACCCTCATTCACTTTTATCCCAAATTCTCTTAAATTTTCTAAGGCAAAGGTTCTCCCAAGGCAATGAAGAAGAAAAGCTACGGTTTCATCAAGCCTCCTCCTTTAAGCTCCAAATCTTTTCTTGGGGCTTCTCCATCAGGTATGTGAGTTTGATTTGTAGATTTATTTCATCCACAAAGTACAACAATTTCCTATTTTACCTTTTCTTTAAGTTATGAAATTTTATAGGTTTTCATGAGTTCTATTAAATGATGATAGTATGTTAATGAAATTCTATGATACTATTACGAAAGTTAATGATCTATTGAGATTAATTTTATGATTTCCCTACCTAGGGTTTTGAATGATAAAGTTGCATGTTAAAAGGTTTTTGACTTGATGAGCTTTACTTATATCATTCCATACTACTCTTGAATCACATGTTTTCAAGTTTATTTGCATGAGCCCACTAAGTTTAAAGATGAGTTTTATGATGAAGTATATTATGGATGATAAGGGATTGTAAGTATATTATGCACTTTTATGAGTGATGTGAAAGTTATAAGTATTTTTTGAAGCGCTTTAATGATATTATTCTTAAAATGATGAAAGGACAATCCTCACCATAGATGGGCCCTCATGTGAAAGGACAATTCTTACTAGAGTGGATTTCTAAGTTAATGAGCTACTCCGATGATTTTATAGTCATGCTTCAAAGTTTATAAATATCTATGTATATAATTATGTTACAAGTACTTTGTGGGACTTAACTTAGTACCGAATGGGGTAGGGTTCGGTAAGGGAATCTTAGTAGCAACCTCTTGTCTTATTAACTATGTGTCATCATAGGAGCCCTTGTAGGCTAAGTCTAGTGGATCCACAATAACAAAGTTAAAGTTAAAATATGCATGCATAAGTTGATGGAGTTCTACCCAACAAGTAGGCTCCCCATGCAAACGTAGGGAGTTATATTAGATTCCATATTGTAGCTCGCATGGTCTTAAATATCGATTATAGTCTCCTCCCACATAGTTGTGTATACGATATTTTTATTACTTCGAAGCATAATTTTTTACATGATGCATTGATCATTCCCTACATATTGAGCTTTACTTCTTGATTATGATATTGCATATATGCATGATGACATTACAATTTCATGAATGATGATATTGCAATTTCATGTGTTTCATTTGCATCCCACATACTTAGTACATTCCAAAGAACTAACAAATATTTTTCCTAAATGATATCACCATGTAGGGACCGGTGTTCCTCCTCCTCCGGTATATGGCTAGACTTTGTACGTTTAAGACTAGTTTGATTGGTGAGTGATGTGCTGTAGAAATACAACACTTTTAATGCTTAAAATTTGAAATTTTATGTGTTCTCAAAGTGATGTTTATAGATTTGACGTGTCTTTATTGTTTTTGCAGGATTATAGGGTTGGTAAAATTTCTGGGCCAAGTGTGCTACAATTGTTGATTTTAAGGATTCACGAAGCCCTTTACGAATCGTGGAAGATTCCAAGGGATGTAGAAGGGGCTTTGTAACAATTCTAGTGAAAGGTGATTTTATGGATATAACTCTACGAGCATGAGGATGAGCCATAAAACTATCCACGAGTCATAGAGTTGAGGTGGTACCCTGAGGATCAGAAAGTGGAGAATTATTGTTAAGTCATCAGATGAAATCCTCCATGGGACGTAGATTATTATACGGTCCGTAGATGGGTCTCGTAGAAGCCAACCCCAGTTCTAAAGATGAAGTCCACAAAACCCCGACTACGGGCCGTGGAGCATTATATGGCATGTAGAAGTGGCTCGTGAGCCTGCCAACCTAGTTTTCCTAGTTTGTTTTGGTTTTATATTTTGGACATTATAAATAGGATTTTAGGTTATTTTTCAAAAGAGAGAGGAAATTCCAGTAGCTTACAAATTTTAGTATTTTTAGATAGAGAAAAATAATCTTTTCGGTTCTTGATATGTACTTGTGATTTCTATTAAGAGTTGGATTTCTTGTTCCTAAATTCATTTATATAAGTGCTTAATTATGTTATTTTAAATCATGATTCTTGTGTCTACACTGATCATGAGTATCTAAATCCACAACTAGGGTTGTGGGAACTATGAAGAGCTAACAAGGTAAAATTGGATAATTCGTAATTCTTGAAAAGTTCATATGAATGTATTAATTACTTATCTCCATCTTAAATGATTTTTAATGGTGGAAAACATTAGAACTCGCCTAGTATTAATTACTGGATCAAGGTAGTAATGAATAGGAAAAGAGATTAATTAACATTATTCGATTGAGGTATTCTCGTCTAGTCAACCAAATTGGATCAAAGAGAGGTTGTACTGGTACAATAAGTAAGGGTTAGTAGTGTCACAATATGAAGATGGATCAAATCCTGTAGTGAAATTTACCTCTCACCTGGATTAAAGGGTTTGATAAACTTAACTTACTGTTCTGCATCTACACATTGGAAAAGGTTAAAATTATCTAGTAATACCCCTCCTTCGGGAGATAAGTAGGTTAATCACCCCAACTTTCTTTGAATTATTTTGGAGTCTACCATATTCCCTGTGGGATTTAACCCTAACCTTTGTTAGGTTATTTACTTGATAGCGATTGCTTTAACCTTCCAAAAATGTGTAGCTTGGGCGATATCAAATATTTTGGTACTATTACCGGAGAATACAACTAGACTAGTTTAATTCATTTAGTTTGGAGATTAATTCTTATTTACTAATTTTTTTGTTTTTCATTATTTTTGTTGTGTTTCAGTGTGCAGGATTAGTGTATGTACAACATTCACAGTCGAGGCAATTCCTTGACTCTGTTTGACCCAGAGATCCAAAGGATGCTAAGGAGAATGCCCAGGATAATGTGAACAATGCTACAAATAATGTGGTGAATGCAACACTGAACATGAACAATGACAATAACAACCCACCACCATAGGTTCATCAAGACACAACAAATCAATGTAATCAATATCGGCTTGACTTTATGGCGATGGATGTCACGGGAGCTATTATGTTACCTCCACTTCCAGATGACACAAAGTTCGTCATATCAAGTAGGTTTTTGTAAATGCTACAGAATCGCAGCTTGTTCGCGGACCTATAATCAGAGGATCCATATAACCATCTACACAATATTATGTTCGTCTATAAGAACATGATGGAAAACCAAAATCTATCTATGGATGCTGTTGGGCTTTGTATTTTCCCACTTTCTCTCATAGCCAATGCAAATGCTATGGTTATCTGAGCTCCTACAGAGTTCAATCGCCACCTAGGCAGAATTGCAGAGGGCCTTTTTGAAGAGGTTCTTCCCAATCTAAAAGAAGCTGAAATTGAAGGCTCAGATCAACAACTTCGAGAAAGAGTAGGGTTATTCACTCTGTACCAAGTGGGAGAGGTTCACAAAATGCTTGAGGAGTGTCCTGACCACAAAATTGTTGATGAAGTTGTGGTGGAGATCTTTTATAAAGACTTGAACAAAAATGGTCAAGTCATCCTCGACATTATCATGGGAGGCTTATTCATAGATCGTCCATTTCAAGAGATAGCAAAACAAATGGAAAGAGTGGTCAAGATGATTGTACATGGAGGATAAGAGATAAGTCTACTACAAAAAACTCATTCTTCGTTAGTACTAGTTTGGCGAAAGTAGGGGCAAGTGAAGAGGTAATGCAAGAACTCGCTTGAATTAATAATAATGCGGAGTTGCTGATAAAGCAGAACCAACAATGAGAGAATGCAGTATCTCATCAGCCTTGACAACAACCCATGTATGAGGAGTCTTATTATGAGGAGGACACTTGTTTTGTTACATATCAGATGGAGGGTTTCCGTACCAACACCCAAGAGTTTAATCAGGATTTTTTGCGCCAAAGTCAAGGAAACCAAGGTCAGAACTTTTGTACAGATAACAGCTTTAGAGATAACAATAGAGGAGGCTACTATGATAGGAACTGGATCTAGGACAGAGATACTTATTGGGGATGTAGAGATGGTTTCGGAAATGGTCCGTATGTTCCACCGCATAATCGAGATTCTGGTGCTAGAACATCTCGCATTAAGGAGATATTTGATCGTCTGTTGAGGAAGGTTGACGCTAAGGATGAGACACTAAAACGGATGAAATCTGACATCTCTAACATTCATCATAAGATTGATTCACATTCTGTGGCTATCAAATAACTTGAACAACAATTCGGTCAGATGTCAACTCAACTTAACTAGTGCCAGAAAGGTATATTGCCCAACAATACAGTTCAAAACCCAAAAGATGAGGGGTAGCATATGGCAACCACGATACATGGTGGAAACCGGACCATTGATCCTCCAATGCCAGTTGATGATGATAATGTTCGTGAGGAGATAGTAGAGAGTAAAGATGCTAAAACTAGAGATGTTCGTGCTAAGGATGGGAAGAGTGACGAAGCACCAACGCTATAGAAGTTGAAACCCATTCCTAGACCTCCTCCTCCCTTCCCTCAGAGACTCAAAAAGAAGGAGAAGGAAGGTAAATTCAAGCACTTCTTTTCTATGCTGAGACAACTCTCCATAAACATTTCTCTAATTGATGTATTGGAGAAGATGCCCGGATACGCGAAGTTCATGAAGGACTTGGTCCCAAAGAAGCGTACTGTGAGTCAGGAGCTCTCTCAAGAGTTGCAAAATTATAGTGAGATATCTACAACGTCCTTGGTACATAAGCAAGAGTATCCCAGAGCATTTATGATTCCCAACATCATCAGATATGCAAAGTTCACAAGGGCACTATGAGCTCTAGGTGCCAGCATAAATCTGATGCCCCTTGCAGTTTTCAGGAAGCTAGGCTTGGGAGCTCCTACCCCTAAAAATATGTAGTTGTTGATAGTGGATAGGATAGTTGACACGACCTAAAGTTAAAGCCTAGATGTTACATGGCAAAGGAGAATCCAAAAGTCCTCGATCAAGACATCACAACATCATCACACACATCATCAGTTCAGAAGCGCGTAAATTAAACAAATAACATGTAAGTCTAGGGGATTTCGGGGCTTTGAACTCAAGCTATGAGGATGTTGTCAAGAATGGAAAAAGCATGAATCACATAGCACATAGCAATTACGTTCTAAGAGGCAGGTAAGTATGACTCAAGCTATGAGGGCAAGATGGGTTAGGGATATTCCACATAAGTACATTCCCAAGCCAATCATATCATAATAGCATAAGCGTAAACGGAAGCATAACATAAGATATCATCACTTAACATAGATAGCCATATCATTACAAGTATCAGATAACATAATGTTTAATAGAGTCGATATATCCAACAATGCCTCTACATAAGATAAGATGGGGCCTCAACATAATCCGGGCTCATCCTCAAGTCATAAAGTAAAGGAACATAAAGTAAAGACAAGGTAGATGAAAGTAGGTAGTGCCCTTGGAACATAGGGCTCACCACAAGCAATAACTTCAAGATTCTCGATTTAGATGTCTAGCGGAGGATGAAAGTCAACTTCGGTCCCTACATGGTTAAAACATGTAGACAAAGAGTATGGGTTAGCACATAATAATGCATTAAGTATGCGGGCATGCAATGCATATGAACATGAGCCTACGACCAAGCTAGATGACAAGGGCACATACATAGAAGAAGAATATAGGAAAGGATAGTATACCAGTATGCCATGAAGTCCATGATGCATGAAATGCCATAATGCTTATAGTATAGGGGATGTGACCATAACCGACATCCAAACTCATGTGAGCTACAACATGAACTTGCCCGATGAGTCATCCCATCGATTGGAGAAGATTACTTGCCAAAGGTAATCTACACCAAACATTACGACCTGGTCATTTCGGTGTGATGGCCACCTTTCTTACGACCCAGTCATTTTAGAAGAATTTACATAACATATCATATCATAGCTTACCTTATGGGCCTCTCATTTCGATAGCATAACCTATGTTGGCACATAGTTACGGGAAAGGAGTGGAACTCCTGGGGATAACCCACTTACTACTCCAATCCTTTTCGGTGCTAAGTCGTCATCCCACAAGAATACGTATACATATACATATCTTTAAAATGAAGCGAAAACACTTGACATCATAAACATGCATAGTTAGGCTTAAAGGCTAAATCACTTGCTTTACTTTCATGCATACGTGACCAAAGGCCAAACACATTTCATAATCATGCTTATTCGGCTAAGAAAAAAGTCAAATACATTTTCATGTCAAACTTCATGCATAAGAGTATCTCCATACTTGTCATATCATATCATATTGGTGCAATCACCCATGGTTGCTCAAAGTGCCATATCATAGACATTATGTGATCAACTTCTTGTCATAACCCATACTTGTTCAAAATCATAGTCATAAACATATTTGGGACTAGGCCCACATCATATCCTTTTTGAAATTCATGTTCATGCATGCAAATGCCATGATAAATGATGAGAATAACATGGGTAACTATAATTCATAATTTAAATCCAAATCAAGAAGAATCCATGAGAAATTCATATTTAAATCAACTATTAAACCTCAATTTAACATTACCCATGCATATATTAAATAGTAAGGGGACATGCATACTTGTATCATCTTGAATCAAAGTAATTCATCAATTAGGAGCTTAATTCATCTTGAAATTATTAAATAAGAATAGACTACACTTCAATTGCATTAAATCATTCTTAATTCAAAAGACCCATTTCAAGAAAAATCATAATTCATCAAAAATTGAGAAAAGGATTTTGGGTCTTCATGGTTGAAAGGGAAACCATGAATCAAACCCCCATACCTTGAATTTAAAAAGAAGATTGAGAAGATTCTGATGAAGACTTGAATTTCCCCAAATTTTATGATTGGTATTCAATGGTGGATGAGAGAATTTCGAAGATGAATTGAGAGCTTGGATGAATTAAAATGAATTAGGGTTCAATTTAGAGGTTTTAGGAGACTTTAGAAAGGCTAAAACGACCCTAGGAGTAATGAAAATTACCAATTAACCATTAATGAAATGGAGCAATTAATTGAAACAATTGCTGACGGAAGCATCCACATGGTCCGTGTAGTGGCTCACGGACTGTGAGCCCTACCGTGTGGCTTGACTTGGTTCATGCCTTGGCTTGGAATCTTAGACGACATTTTGGATCATTTCATGATAGGACACATGGGCCTTGAAGCTGAACGTGGACCGTACACTAGTCTGTGGAGCCTCACTTAGTATGAAGTCCTGGCCTTAGAGTCTCATGAGTCTCTGGACAACTCTACAGAGGTCTTCACGGACTGTGAGGTGTCACACGGACCGTGAGGTGGTCCATGGAGCCTTACTTGGTTATGGCCTTGGTCCATCACCTAGCCCCACTTTCTGGATCAACCCACGGATGCCCTCTCAGGTCGTCTTCCCATGGCTCGTGGCCCCTCCCATGTGGCCCTGCCTTAGCCACTTTGGCCCTCCCTTTCCGGTACACTTTAGTCCACAGACAGTCCCACTAAAATGGTCATAACTTCCACATACGAACTCCGATTTGAGTGAAACTAATTGCATTGCGAATTTAACTTGAAGAGCTTTATTTTGATATGTCATAGTCCACACAATTCATCTCATATCAAGAAAAGGTCCGTCCCCCTACCCAATTTCATACAAAACTACAACGACCCGAAAAGTTTTGAACTTCATAATGGCTAAACAAGGTTAGGGTTGTATTTGTAATAGTTGAATTTTGGTAGTCATGGGTTGTATTTAAGTGGACAAATTCAAAGTAATGGTTTTGGTGAAAAATTGTGAGATCGGCTAGACAACATGGTCTTTGAAAAGCCATATCTGTTGGTATGAGATGAAATATGTGGGCTATTATATATCAAATCGAAGATCATTGAGTTATATTTGCAATGAAACTGGTTTCACTTGAATTGGAGTTCGGATGTGAATGTTATGGACCTTGTAGTGAGGCGGCCTGTACTTGGTAGTATGCTAGAAAAAGGATTCAGGATGGAGCCTAAGTGAGGGATGACGAACCGTCTGGTGGTTCAAGGTACGTGGTGTGTCTCGTGGGTTTCTCCATTGGGTTCCTTGAGGTTGATACCAAGCCCCCGGACCAAGTGGAACTCCACAGATAACTTCATGGTCCGTGTGTGTCTTCACGGTCTGTGAGTGGTCTCGTGAAGTGTTCCAAACAGTTGGCCAAGGCTCGAGGCTGGACCCCAGACCAAGTGATGTTTCACGAACCAGTACACATTCTGTGTGTATCTACACGGTCTGTGAGGCCCCTCGTGAGTTTGTCCAGAAAGTCCCCCGAGAGTTCAAGCGAAGGCTGAGACCAAGTGTGGTCTCACGGACAGGGCCACGATTCGTGAGCAAGTTCATGACCACTGGGTGTCCTCCGTGAGGCCCTATTTCCTGTAATCTAATCCGTTTCATTAATGGTTAATTCATGATTTAGTTTAATCCTATACCTCTTTTAGCCTTTCTAAGGTCTTCTAACTCCCCTAAATCAAACCCCTAATCCCCTCTAATTCATTCTATCACTCCTCAAGCGTCACAAAAATTCTCTCAATCCTCTTGACCTCCATTGATGAAATCTTGAAGAAATTTAGGGAAAAGCATCCTTGTTGCAAAATCATCCAATTTCTTTGGCTAATCTCAAGGTAAGTGGGATTGATTCATAGATTCTCTTTCATCCATGAAGACCGAAGAACCCTCTTTTTTAAATTATGAATTTAAGCTTTGTTTAATGTTGGGTGTTTTAAATTTTGATATACTTAATTGAATTGAGTCGTGGATTGTAGAATTTAGGTGATTTCAAGTTGATTTAAGTTGGATTCTATGAAGTTTAATTTGAATTGATGAAGGTCAAATTATGCATGCCCCCTTACTCTTAAACTATGCATGGGTAGTATTTTGATGATTATTTAAAAGTTGATTGAACTTAAATTCCTTATGGAATACTCTTGAATTAAATTTAAAGTATGAATTCTAGTACCCATGCTATTCTCATTGTCACTCATGGCATTTGCATGCATGATCA
>JBCEWC010016102.1:0-13324 GCA_038996855.1 Solanum aculeatissimum | reverse complement strand
CAGTCATCTATTTCTTCATTGCAAATTCACTACTCAACTATGGGCCATTTTCCTAAGAAGAACAAATACAAATTGGATAATGCCAGAACACACAGTTGACCTTCCTAGCTGTTGGGTAAGGAGAGGGGGGAGTAAGAGCCAGAAGAAATGGTGGAGCATGATACCTTCTTGTATATGGTGGACTAGTTGGAGAGAAAGAAACAAGAGGTGCATGGAAAATATCGCAGAATCATCACAAAAGACTAAATGGATTTGTATGAAGACTTTCTTTTTTTGGTGTAAAGAGGAGGGTATTACTTGTAAGCTTAGTAGCAGCAAGTCTTAAGTCTGTGTTTGTTGGGCTACTGATGTAAAATTTTTTTGTTGGTTGCCAGCATTCCCTCATTGCTGAAGAATACAACTTTACCTCTATCAAAAAAATATATGTTTCTCTCTCGTTTTCCACACTGACCACAATCCCAAGTCCTAAAATGTATTTTCTTTTTGGCGGGATTTACTTGGTAGTAAAAGACGCAGCACTAACTCAGGAGAATCTCATGAAGAGGAAAATACATGTGTCCAAAATATTTTTTCTGTGAGCAACAGGGAGAGATAATCAACCACCTCTTTCTTCACCGCAGGGTGGTTAGACAACTTTGGAACCTGTTTACCAGCTTCACGGGCATAAGTTGGACCATGCCAGAAAGGGCAGGTCAGGCAGGCTATAGAAAGCTGGAATAATGAAGGTAGTGGCAGTACACACAGAAGTAGATGGAGAATTCTCCCAGCAGAGACTTGGTGGACCATATGGGAGCGGAGAAATTTGACATGTTTTGAGAGCATTAGCAGTCCTTTTCATAGGATTAAACTATATTATCACTTTTTGCTATTGCTGCAGTTCCAAGGATTAACGATCCTGTAACTAGAATAGATATTCTAGATTCTTTGTACAATGAAGTAGGATCTAGTTCTTTTTGGATTTATTGAGTCTACTCAACTGTATGTAGCTCTGTGGTGTAAATTTGGGATCCCAGCCTTTAGTGCTGAAGATACACATACAAACTTGTTACCTTTGTCAAAAACAGAGTGTATTTTCTATGACAACTTTACTCTTTATGGTCGAGTCAATCCGTGCAAATATATCTGGACACTTGACATAAAAGAACCAGAGACCTGGTGTTGGGCGAGGATGCTACAGAGATGCCCTCATAGACATTTCTGGAAAATGATAGGATGCCAGATGCCTATGGATAATCTCTATGTTTTTACAGAGAAGACAAGCCTTGACAGAGACTTAAGTTTCAGGTCCAAATGTAGATACTATTTCTATGCAGGTGTAAGACTTCTAAAGTTCAATCCTCCACAACCTACAATAAAGTAGACTAGAAGAGTCATTATAGAAGTAAACAGTTCCAACTTCCAGTCATGAACTTTTGCAAGCAAAAGTCTCTTTTATTCTCTAGGCTGAATACAATTTTGATCAGTTGATTGTCCTTCAGGTTGGGATAGCATGTCAGATTCATTGAACAGTACAAAGCAGAAACAAGCATATTATTCCACAAGATAACACCAAAAAGAAGAAAGCAGTGCCCTGGAGGCTCAAAAAAAAATGTTAAAACTCAGTACTAGAAGACATTATAGATAACTCTTTGATTTACCTCTCATATAAATTCTCTGATTTTCTACATTCAATCATACTATCACTTGTTATCCATTCAAAGTAATACTTATGAACTTGGATGAAGTTTTTCACCATTATTAGAAAAGATTAAGCATAACCATTTCACTCTTGACCACAAGTACCAAAACAGTATTTGACAAGTTTTCTCAAGCCCCCAGTGGACTCTAACTCTATGAATATGGTATTCCCTAGAAATTCTAGAGGATTTCTTGCCCCAAGTCCAATATTTGACCCTTTATATTACAGAGAATGTCCAAAAACACTTAGATTCACAGAGAAGCTCAAATCTTTGTTTTTAATTCACATCTGTAAAAAGGATATGATGTTGGAGCAAAGAGGAAAATGCATCAGAAGTAGAGAACTGCTACTTAGACAAATGACATACCTGTGCTCTTAATTTGATAACCTCTTGGCTAAGGCCATCGTTTGTCCTTTTAGCATCGTCCAAAACAACCTTTGGAGAAGTAAGTCCACCCAATGTTGGAGTTGGTGTAGTAGAACGAGGTGGACTGGCCCGTCTAGATATTGGTGATGTTGCTCGAGAAACAATTCTTGATCCAGGAACTGAAGCTGAAAAGAATTTCTTGGACGAACCAAATACTGGATTAAAAGACTTGGAAATGTTGAGAGCTCCCCACTGAGAGGTACCATTTGGAATAGGTGACACACGACTGCTGTTAAATTCAAGTTTTTTCTTCTGTTTGGAAGAACGGGTTTCTACTTGTTTGAAGGACTCCATTGAAGAAAATCTAGCAAGTTGAGGTCGAGACCTTGTATCCAACTTAGTATCCTTGTCTGTTATATCAGTTAATGACTGATTCATGCTTCCTCGTCGACTCATCGAAGACTGAGAAGAAGCATCGGTTTCCATAGCTTTTTTCAATTTACTGAAGCAGTTGTCACAGACACGATAGGGTTTATTGGGATTAGGTGCCATTGATGCCCTCAGTGATTTTCTGCTGCTACATGAGTGACAAAAGACAAGACCACAGTTATAACAGTTGTGGCGCTTTCTTTTGAAGTTAAAAGGAAGACGACAGCCAGAACACATGGATTGGTCAACCCCAGATACCCATTTATGAAGGCAAATAGCAGCAGTAAAATTAGTACCACAAGCAATACTTTTGACTTGCTTGTCTTTTAAAGCTTCTACTAAAGTTGGAGAATTTCTGTCATCAGTATCCCCATGACCTAATCTTCCATTTGCCCCCTTTCCCCATGTGTAAACTTCAGTTCGGGAAGTCAAGACAGCAACATGATATGCCCCACAAGCAATCTCCTCCACAAAACTCTTTGCCAGCTTGCCTTCAACACGACGGGGTAATTTCCCATCAGCTTGGTGATGACCTAATTGGCCATACACAGGACTTCCCATTGTATACACATGACCAGAAGTCGTCAATGCAACTGTCAAGCTGTGTCCACAAGCAACCTGGCAAAAGTTTGGTTCGACAAGAGCTGCAACACAGGTAGGTACAAGTTTTGACTCCTTGTCACCATGCCCTAGTCTACCTTTATCACCATCTCCCCACGTAAAAAGTTTTCCTGATGAACAATTACTTGAACTTGAGCTTCCCACCATGACTTCGACAACTGCTGCAGTATGCCAAACCCCACAAGCTGCTCGTACTGTGCGAAGCCCCTTCAAAGACTCCACTTCCCTAGGTTTAGAGACACTTTTTCTGTCTCCATGTCCAAGAACACCAAAAGTACCATCGCCAAAAGTAAATAATTGACCAGCAGAGGTCACCACAGCAGTATGCCAGGGCCCACACGAGATATATGAAACATGTATGCCCTCTAAGGGTCCATTTACTCTTTTGGGGACCCAATGACTAACTTCATTTCCATGCCCAAGAAGACCAAAATCACTGTCACCCCATGTGTACAAGTCTCCAGAGAGTGTTACCGCACAAGTATGATTTTCACCACATGCAACAAGTTCAATGTTTGAATGACTGAGTGAATCTATAAGCTTTGGATGCAGAACATCAGAATCAATACCATGCCCAAGCCTACCTCCTGATTCCTCACCCCAGGAGAAAATCTCGCCCTGCTTTGTCACCAGTGCTGCATGTCGTCCACCACAAGCTATATTTTGAACATCCAATACCACTGCAGACTCTAAAGCTTTGGGAAACAAAGAATCTAATTTGGCACCAAAAGAATAGCTAACTCTATGAGGTCCACCACCTAGGACACCATCCCCAGTGCCTTCCCCCCAGATAAAAACATCCCCCAAGGCATCACCATCATCATGACCAGAACCTTGACTTGATGAGCTTACTGCACTTGAAAGGCTTACTCTAAAATTATCCATTCCTATTCCCTTCATCTGACCATGCATGCTATCTGAACCTCCAGAAGATAAGGAATGAACAGACGCACTAGCAGAATCTGAAGGGAAAAACCCCTTAGGAGGTACAGCGTACAAAATTACATCAGCAAATGCTTTATCTAGACCGTTTTTTGGAGGACTTTCATATGGACTATGAAGGCGAAGCTGATCACCACCATCCTGAAGGACAAATATGAATCATTCAACATCCCAAAAAGACACATAGAACCAAAATACTTTCACTCTATCAACATGAATAAATTAAAGGAGATATTTAATCTGCATATGCATGAGTAGACATGTGGATGCTATAGTACCTTCTGCAAGCTGTCACCACTACTAAATGGAGAATGCAGAGGAGAACTTCTTCGTGTATATGTTCTAGGACTAGTAGCACCAGAAGAAATTCCATCGCTCCTAGATTCTGTTCTCCATTTTCTCTGGTGCCCACGAGATATTAAAGCCTTCAAACCACTAAACCAAACCTCCGCTTCATCTTTGTCTTTACATATCTAAATAAGAGAGAATGATAAGCAAAGGTGGGATGAGTTTGGTGCATGAACCAATTTCTGACAAAAATGGAATAATATGGAGCAAAAATCACAATAGTTTTTTCTTTAAAGGAAAGACAGAGCTGTTACTAATGAAACACTTACCAAATCCAGCGATCTATCGTTGTATATTAGTGAAAATGACTGATACTCTTTCTCAGGTCGTGGGTACCTTTGAAAAATTGGCTGGAAATAGAACAGAGGCAATTAATCAGATCAGTGAAAACCTACTAACAAGAATTTTGCCTTTGGGGTGGGGTGGGGGTGAGGGTGGGGGCGCAAGAAAGCGAGAGAAGATAAAAACATTTTATGAGACTAGCATGTCTAGCACAAAACTAAAAGCAAGTTCATAACTATTCATGAACAATACTCAGGTTCTCCGTGACTTTATCAAATATCACCGCAAGTTCCCTTTCTAGTCGAGCCCCCCAACCCTGACCCTCTCTATTAAAGATATGCATGAAACTATACAAGCCTAAACCATGATGACACTAACTCCTACCTTCTTTTCTTTGGGATCATTAATGGAAAGACCGAAAGAGAACAGGGATGATTGCACCAGGATAACAGAAAAAACTAAGGTTTATTTGCCTAAATAGAAGCTGATTAAGGCCCAAGAAAAGGTGCCAATACCATTGGAGAAATGAACTACATATCTGTTTTCTATTGACAGGGGTGAGATCGGAATGCTGAAACATTCTTACACCTCTGTACCTATAACACACAAAAAATATACGCAGATGAATTCACTCGAATGATGAGAAATACCAATTAAAAACAAGTTGCATGACATAAATAGGCTTTTCACCATGGCGAGAACTTACAGTGCGCTGCCCAGATATTATTCTTGACACATGACTTAGCTTCAGGTGTTTCTCCTCTTTGCCTGAAAACCATATTAAAGCAGACTCATCCTGCAACCAGAATCAGAGTAAACTTTTAGACTGCATTGGTTCTCAATTAGCGCTACATTCAAAGGACACAAGTAGTTCAGACTTCACACTAACTTTTTTTGATAAGTATAGTCCAGACTTCAGGCAAACTTAACACAGGAATTAAATTCTGCCAACTGTAATCCAACAGCTAATAAATGAAGGTAAAGAAAAACAATCTATGCAGTGTGTGTGCGTGTGTTATGAAAACACTGTTACTGTTACAACCAAAGTCATCAACAACGACAGACAAAGAAATGCCAGAATCAAGCATTAAACCATAACTATATGGCAACACGGGAGAAGGAAACAAAGAATAAATGCATTTGATGATGTTAAACTACACGCTGCGATCAAACAGTAAGAAGCACAATTATCAAAATGGTTGATTCTCTTTCTGTTGTTAGGAAACCAGCATACCTGAATAAAGCACTACTTTAGGTGCATATGTCCATGGAAAATTATTTATTTTATTTCAGCATAGATGAATGATTTCTGAGTTTAGGTTGTTGGATAACATGAAAAGGGTAAGACTTTGAAGACAATCCGATTACCAACTTTTGCTGCAATTTGCTTGTAACTCGACTTTAAATATTTTCCTGCCTGGGACACTGCTATTTTTACTTTTTTGGGTGCAAGGCAAATCAGATATCAATGCATACTGCTTTCATGTTAGCAGAAAGATTAATCAGCTTGAACTGCCTGTTCCATATTCTTTCATGCTTGATAATGCATTCTCCTTCTGTCATGTAGTATTTTCTATAGGTTAAATGATATTTCTCCTATCTGAAACACAATAACTCATACAGACCCGCAAAGTACACCAACTCTGAACAAATAGAAAGGCGAAGAAACGGATGTAGTAAGCATTTTTTTAAAATAGAGGAAGACCTATAATATGGTAAGCAATTTTTTTTTTTTTTTTTGAGAAATTATAATATGGTAAACATTTGTAAACTGATTGTTAGGTAACTCGGATCAGAACCTAAAAGGGTTTCTCAAATAGTTGGCTGCAACACACATTTTGGGTAACCTATGTACAGTCAGACACAAAGCTGAAGATTCCACAAACTTCAGAACAGCTGTAACTCAACAGGAGATTGTAGATGGAAATTACAGGAAGAAATGTATAGCCTGCTAACCATAGTATAGAAATTAAATTTCTCTCAGACACAAGATTAAAACCCTTCTCTTGCCCTTGATTCTCCCCCCAACCCCCAACCCCCAAAAAGAAAAGCAGTACCAGACATAATATGAGCTCCCGAAACCAATTCTCCACTAGGGCATTTCACAAACAAGGGTCACACCAAACACCTTAACTCCAAAAATTAGGCAAATATAATGAATCTCCTACCAAACCTACCAGACTACTAGCTTCGGCTTGATAGAATCGAGAAGTTTTTATTCTTGCCTTAAAAATTATAGAACAAAGTAGTTACACGTCAAATAAGAAATTAAACAATTATAAGAAAAACTCAAGTCTCAAACATCAAGGTTTTGCAGCCTAATTTACAAAAGCCAAGACCAGCATAGATATTAAACTACACAAATGGGAAAAAAAGGAAAAAGTAAAGAGTATCTTAAACCTCATTCTAAACTCAATAAAATAAGAGAGAAATCTTTTTTCTTTTTGTTTTGATAGGTACAAATGATAGAGAAATCTTACGAGAATATGCATAGATGATACAGAGAAAAATCGGGGTAAGAACACAAAATTACAAAGCAAATTACATAGGCTAAAGAAACATGAACTGATACTTACATTTGATAACCGAAATGGACAAAACTTTGGTTTCCCCCTTCTTCCATATTTGAGCAAGTATGCACCCTTCTTTAAAGCAGTTATGGCCTGATGTAAATCACAAGTAATTAAAAGCTGAAATGAAACTACAGAAGTCCAGAAATTTCAAACCTAATAAATAAACAATGGAACAAGCAACACTAATAACTCGATTTTCGGAAAAAGTTCTACTGAAGTGGTAACTGAAAACTAAGTTGCTCGGACTGGGATGCGGGTGTCCGATACGGGTGCAGATATAGAGGTCGGATCCTTCATGATCTAAGTTGTAATTACGGACACAGGTAAGGTAGGGGTGCGGGAATTAGGCTTAAAATAATTAAAATATCAGAAAAAGAGTTATAAAAACATGCCTAAATTATGGTGGGCTATTTTGAAAGAAAGGAATGCACAAATTTTTGAGAGCAAGAGCAAGTTTGAATATGCAATTATTATTAAGAACAAATGCATCTCCTTCCTGCTTTTTTTTTTTTTTTGTGTGTGTGTGTAACATGGTTATTGCAAATGATGTAGAGGTCATGTAGACATCTTGAATTCATTGCACGTTCACACTGATGTCGACCTATAAATATCTTTAAAACACCTTCTAGTTGCGGAGTTTTTAATACAAATATCCTTTACCGATAAGAAGATATGACTAAATTGTGATTTCACCCTTGCTTTTGTTTTGATTTCGTAAATCATTGTATCTGCATCAAATTTCTCAATTGATTTTGGTCAAAGTACCCAAAATCGATTGACCATAATTGATACGGATCCCACTCTCACACCCATGTCATGTCGACACGAGTGCAGCATTGAAAGTAAAGAGTGCGCAACTTAGACCGAAAATACTTAATTCGACTTGATCTGGCCATCCAACATCAACCCTTTAAATTACTTGGCACATCAATGAAAGAAACAACATTCCTAGCAATCTTTTTTTTTAAAAAAAAAATACAACATTCCTAGCAATCTTATGGCTTAATGTTTATCAAAAATGTAATCATAGTATTAATATCTTAATTGCCCTTCCTATTCTATGTATCAAATGAGCATTACAGAACTATTGTCGCAATTAAACAAGCTTTCTTTTATCACTCATGCTATCAGAGTATTATAACCTTAATTGCCATTACCTATTCTATGTATCAAATGAGCATTACAGATTTTTTGTCTCAGTCAAACATGCTTTCTTCTATCAGTTATCTGCACTACACCCCATAAAGAGAAAACTGATAATGAATTCTCACCACAGAAGGCGAAAAAGATGCTTCTAACGGTAAAAACAAAAACAAAAAGGAGACATGGAAAATTATTATCATATTCTAATAAGTCCAAAAGAAAAATAGTCATATATATTAAAAGTAATAGAGCATTCCCAAGTTTCCATATAAATAACAACATACCATCTAAGTACCCTTCTATCCCAAACTAGTTACAATCAGCTTATCAATAACGAAGTACAAATCATAACTGCACTTCCACTCCAAAGTAGTTGGAGCCAACCTATCCAAAACTAAATTCAATTAAATCAACTCCTCCTCAATCCGAAACCAGCTGGTCCCAGCTGATCAATAATGAAAGACAATTCAATCAACTACTCCTCAATCAGAAACTATAGTAAACAAAACACAATTGAATCAACTACCCTTCTATCCCAAACTGGTTGGTCTCAGCTTATCATTAACAACAAAATACTACTATAAATAACAGAAACAAAAACAATAATGCTCAACAAACTTCAATCTGCAAAAGTAATACTTAAAAATGCATCAATTCACCTGCTCAATATCCCTTTCCACTTGTCCACCAGCACGGTTAGCATCTGAATTCATTCTATCAGCAACTGATATACAAAAACCAGTACTTCCAAAACTAGCCCTAGAATCACTAAACCCCAATACTGAAAAACACCATTCTCAACTCCAACCCCTCCCATTCATTCATCTACCAAAAAAAAAAAACATTCAATTCCAATGACCTAAACACAAAATACTCATAAAAATTCACCAAAATGTCCCACGAAAGGACTGAAAAATCAATTCTTGATAGCCCCAAGAACTTGCACCAGTTGCCACTAATTTGCAACTTGCTCAAAAAATGTTCAAACCCTTTTTGGGTGTGAAGTGGATAATCAAGAACTGAACTGGGTCTTCAAAAAATAGAAAAAAAAACACCCCCAGATAGCTGAAACTTGGAAAACGACTGAAAATGAAAGTTAACAGTTAAAAAAAACAAAACTTTGACTGATTTCAATGATTTTGGAGGCTTCAAAACTTCAGGTTGTAAAATTGAGAGAGAAAAAAATGGTATAGGAAGAGATCAGATGATAAAGTGAAGCAGCAGAATCTAATGTTTGATCTGAATTTCTTTTGCAATTGTGTAGAAGCAACACACACAGAAAAGTGCAACAGATGAAAGGAGAGAGAAGGACTAAGGTGGACTATGGAGAATAAAAAATTAATATTATCAACTTTGTTCTTTTTTATTTTTGGTTGGAAAATTAATGTTTCTTTTTCTTTTTCTTTTTTTTTAGAGG
This sequence comes from Solanum aculeatissimum, assembly GCA_038996855.1. NCBI lineage: Eukaryota > Viridiplantae > Streptophyta > Magnoliopsida > Solanales > Solanaceae > Solanum > Solanum aculeatissimum. Next base: position 3,524 of record JBCEWC010016102.1, on the reverse strand, counting down.
AAAAAAAATGACCAGATTTTACTTGCCCATTTTTTCATATTAATCATTAGGCACTCTTAGAATTTTGAAAATTAAATAATTTAATTTTGATTCAAATTTAGATATAAAATTTTTAAAAATAAAATTTATATATTTAAAAATTATTATAAATTATAATAATTAAATATATCTTTAATAAATTACCATTAAAAAATATTTATTTTAATCTTAAAATTTAAAAAATACGACATAAATTATAGCGAGATAATTTGTACTTCAAGATTCATAGATTAACTTATTTCAACTAGGTAAATTCCTTATAAATAAAATAAAGCAAAGTGTTTGCAAGAAAAAAAAATTGATTATCAAAATCTCATGGAATAAGTAATATTTATAGCATAAATAAAAAAAACACATTTTATTATAATTTAAAGCTCGTTTAGATTGATTTATTTTATATATTTTTAATTTAAAATAATTTTTAATTTTTTTATAGTATTTGAATAAAATTAAAAAAATACTTTTAAGCATTTATTTTTTAAATTAAAATAATAATAAATATTACAAAAATAGATTGAACTAGTCATTAAACTTTCAAAAGGTTCACTTTTGAGTCTCCAGCTTTAGATATTAATCATATTTGAATAATAGGTCATATTGTTAGAGATTATGTTTATTAGTTGTTTGTGCAACATTTAAAAAAAAAAAATCTACCTCTAATTTATTCGACAAAACAGTTAAAAGCTTAATTATATAAGTTAGTAGTCTGTGAGATGTATTTAAAGATAATGAAACTTCAATATATTTTTAATTAGATATTAAACAATTATTTTATTCCTCACTTACTCTTATAAATCATATCATACCATATATATATTATAAAAATTAAATTGTCAAAATATCCATAAAATATTGACAATCATTTTACCATTTTACTTGAACACTACTTTTGTACAAAAAGGTAAGTTATAAAAATTTATGAAAGACATGTTGATAATACATAGTCTAAGTTCACACCATTTGAAATTTGAAGCAATTAAAGAGACTACAATTACAATGCATAATTAAGTTAAATTAATAGCAGTTACAAAGAGACACGTTATCATAATTATGTTAAATTAATAGCAATTACCATTTATATATATACTAGTCTTGTTGTAGGCACTTTGCGCATGATCAAATTAAAACATGTACTTTGTTTGATAACAAACATTAGAAAAAAAAATTAAATTTAATTATGAACTTATAAAAAGGTAAATAATTCACTAATTTTGATAAATTATTTATTTATAAAGGTTCTATATATCGAGAGATTCTATCACTAATTAGAATCTAAATTAGAATTTTCCTTGGCGGTTGTAGGGTATTTTCTTGATTCAAATAAGGAAGATTTAGGAGTCTTTCCATGGCAAGAAGTCCTTATTAATTTCGTCACTTCTTTCCATATATTTTAGAAGTCAATATTATAAATATAATTAAATAATAATTTAAAGCAAATTGGTGAAAAGATGATTTTATCTAAAGCATAATTTTTTAATGAAGGGCAAAAAGTTCAATCAACATTTATAAATGCCTTCACACTTTTAATATAGTATAGATATAGATATAGATATAGATAGATTAATTTGTGTGACACAGCTAAAATAAGGAGAATTATTTTAATTTTTAAATATTGTTAATTATTTTTATAGCATTTTTAATGTACTTTTCAAATAATGTTTGTGGCATATTTGTTATCTTGAGAGTTAATCAATTTTTAATATGTCTTTTTTAATCAATTTTTAATATATCTTTTTAAACATTTTAAGTCGTTGATTATCATAGTTTATGTGGAACATGTGAATTTTTTTAGAGTTAATCGATTTTTTGTATATATTTCAAAAATATTTTAAGTTGTTAGATTTATGGTATTCTAGTTTATTTAATTTTTAAATAATATATGCTACCTCTTGTGTTTCAATTTATGCAATGCAGGAGAAATTCAAAAGTTAATCAAATTTTTAATGTATTTTTTAAATATTTTAAGTTATTTTCGTGATTTATAGTACGCTTAACGTAATTTTTAAATAATACATGTTACTCTCTTCGTCCTAATTTTATGTGATATAAGTGAAATTTTCAGAGTAAACCAAAATTTTAAATGTGTTTCTAAATATTTTAAGTTGTTGACTATTAATATCTACAATACTATTTTTTAAAGATAATTTTTAAATATATTAGATACTAATAACGAAGTAAGACAAATAAATTGAAACAAAGAAACTAAATATAAATAGAGGAAATTAGAGAAGAAAAGCAAATAGATCAATTAACTGACACCCTAAGCTCCTCTATTCATTCTTCTATTTATGTGGCACGGCTAAGATTTCAACAATATTTATTAATTTTTAAATACATAATATCTCAATAAATAAATAACACTAAATACTGTAATTGATAGCGCTATATTTTTATGATTTCTAAATGCATAATTTATATTAAAAAATAAGCAAAAAAATATTAAATATGAAATAGCAGAAATTTGAGGAGCTTAAGAAAGTGACTAAACAACTTGACCCCAAGCTCCTCGTATATGCACTAGCTATCAGAGATTGTGCTAGCACGAGCCCAATATATGTTATTTGTTTATTTTGATTTAGTGACATTAGAGGTGGCAGATGGTTCAGATCAGATTGGATTAGATGGATTGCATATAGATTGAGCCAAGATAGATTGGATCACAATCCATCCATATAAAATATGAGTAAATATGAATTTGGTTAAATATGGTTTAGGTAAACTAGTTCCAACCTATTTTAATTTCTTAAAGCAAAAAAAAAATTAAATCAAAGCTAGATTGTTAATATTCATCCTCTATCACCCCAGCTCCACTCCCAAATAATTATTTTTTCATTAAAAAAATTTAAATTTTTTCTACTTTATACTCTATCCCCCATCCACTCCCACCCCACCCCTGACCCTTACCCCCGCCCCACCCGCACCTCTATCACTCCCAATTTTTAAATTAGAAAATATTAAAAAAAATTGTCCACCCTATCCGCCCCTCGCCCATCCCCTACCCCCACCCTATCATCATTTTTTTTAAGAAAAATAAAATTTTCACCTCTAAGCCCCACCGGACCCTTTACCCCCAAATATTTAAAATAAAAAAAAAGAAAGTTAAATTTTTTCACCCCCACTTTCACCCTATCTCACCCCCACCGGACCCCCCAATCCCCTCCCTCCCAATTTTGTTTTAAAGAAAGATAAAAAATAAAATTAAAAAAATATTGATTTTTTTTCTCACCCCCACCCCACAACTTTCATCTCCTACCTCCACCTTCACTCCCAAATTTTTCTAAAGAAAAATTAAAAAGAGTTAAAAGATTAATTTTTTAAAACCCCCATCCCACCCCCAATTTTTTTAATGAAAAACTAAAAATATGTAATCCCCCGCCCCCACCACCAACTTCCACGCTACTCCTCACTCCCAACCCCTATCCTCAATTTTTTTTAAAAAGAAAATCACCTCACCTCCCCACTTCCACCTCACCCCCACCCCCCGA
>JBCEWC010016101.1:0-13324 GCA_038996855.1 Solanum aculeatissimum | reverse complement strand
AACCATCTCCTTTGTCTCAAGTTAAGATCTCTTTGGGTGAACACATATTGCAAACTCTTATGATCGGTGAAGACATCTACATGAACCCCATACAAATAATGTTGCAAAATTTTCAAAGCAAACATCACCTCCGCCAACTCAAATCATGGGTCGGATAATTTTGCTCATGCACCTTCAATTGCCGCGACGCATAAGCTATCAGTTTGCCATATTGCATAAGCACACAATCCAAACCAATACGGGATGCATCCCAATATACCACAAACCCATCTAACCCATTAGGAAAAGTCAAAATCAAAGCCGATGTAAGTCGATCCTTCAAAGTTTGGAAACTTTTCTCACATTCATTTGACCACACAAAATTGGTCTTTTTTGAGTCAACTTAGTCAATGGAGACGCTATAGAGGAAAACCCTTCAACACACCTTCTATAATAGCCGGCTAAACCAAGGAAGCTTCGAATATCCGAGGGAGTCAACGGTCTAGGACAATCCTTCACCGCTTCAATTTTCTTAGGGTCAACCTTGATGCCATCCCTGGAAACCACAGATCAAGGAAAGCAACCTCTCCCAACCAAAACTTACATTTGCTAAACTTGGCATACAATTGCTTCTCCCTCAGTATTTGAAGAACCAACCTTAAGTGATCTCTATACTCTTGCTCACTATGGGAGTAAATCAAGATGTCATCAATAAAGACTACTACAAAATTATCAAGAAACGGCTTGAACACCCGATTCATAAGGTCCATAAGCAACGCTGGTGCATTAGTCAACCCAAATTACATCACAACAAACTCAAAGTGACCATAACGAGTCCGGAAAGCCATCTTGGGAATGTCACACTCTCTCACCTTCAATTGGTGATAACCTGAACAAAGGTTTATTTTGGCAAAATGAGTAGATCCTTGAAGTTGGTCGAAAAAATGATCAATCCTAGGGAAAGGGTACCTATTCTTAATGGTCACCTTGTTGAATTGCCGATAATCAATACACATTTGGAGTGAACCGTCCTTCTTCCTCATAAACAACGTGGGAGCACCCCAAGATGAGATACTCGGCATAATATAACCCTTTTCTAGTAAATCTTTAAATTCCTTCAACTCCGCCGGGGCCATACGATAAGGAGGGATAGAAATAGGTTGAGTATTTTGAAGGAGATCTATGCCAAAATCTACATCTCTATCGGGAGGGATACCGGGAAACATATCGAGAAACTCATTAACCACCGAAGCTGATTCAAGCTTAGGTGACTCACCTTTCACATCTCTAACCAACACAATATGATAAATGCACCCCTTAAAAATCATCTTCCAGGCATTGAGGTAGGAAATAAACCGACCCTTAACCACGGAATTACTACCCTTCCACTCCAACACAGGTTCATTAAGAACTTGGAATTTAACTTTCCTAGTTGTACAATCAACTGAGGCATACGAGGCATACAACCAATCCATCCCAAGAATAACATCAAAGTCATACATCTCAAGTTCTACAAGATCACCGGGGAATACTTTATGCAACACGGAGACAGGACGACCTCAATACACTTTTCGAGCAATAATAGGCTGACCCACGGGAGTATACGCCGAATAAGGTTCCCTTAGAGTTTCAAGACTCAAACTAAATTTAACAGCCAACAGAGGAGTCACAAAAGATAAATTTTCAGTCGGATCAAGTAAAACATAAGCATCAAAATCAAAGATTTTTAACATACCAATCATGACATCCAGAGCTTCCTTACCTCTTGATGGGCATGAAGAGCATAGAACCGGTTATTTCTAGGAGCATCACCAACCGGAGCCTTCTACCACCCTTGATCACCGGGAGTCGCTTGATCCTTCTTCACATTCTTTGGGTAATTAGAGATCTTATGGTCCAAACTACCACACCTATAGCAAGCACCCGTAACTCTCCTACATTCACCCATGTGACTACCACCACATTGTCCACAATAATGAAATCGGAGACCACCCCCAACTTATTACTTAGGAGGAAGCACCCTTGGATTAGCTACCCTCACATTTGAACCTTGGCCTTGTTAAAATCAACCAAACCCACGAGCACCCTTGGAGTTGGAGAACACACCATCAAGTTGGGCCCTCTTAGCTTCACTCACCCTCCTTTCCTTAAGCTTTTCACCCTTAATTTTCTTAGCATAAGTCATGAGTCTTGAGATGTCCATATCTCGAATAAGCATAGCCGTAAGACTCTGTTTCACAACCAAATCAGAGATGTCGGAGATGAATTTTTGCATTCTTGTACGGGGTCAGATACAAGCATAGGGACATATTTGGAAAGCTTAGTGAACTTGAGAGAGTAGTCCCTCACGGTCATAACACCTTGTCAAAGATTGATGAACTCAGTCATTTTGTCTTCCCTAAGCTCAAGAGGAAAGAAACGATCAAGGAAAACCATTTTGAATTCTTCCCAACCAACCTTGACATCAACCATTCACTCAACCAACCATTGGTTACACCACACTTGAGCCACATCTTTTAATTGATATGCGGCCAATTTGGCTTTCTCTACCGAACTCACCCCCATGATAGTCAACATCTTAGTGAGTTCATCAATGAACTCTTGAGCATCCTCATCCACCTTTGAGCCAAAGAACTTCAAAGGGTTCATTTGAGTGAAATCCCTCACCATAGAGGCCAGAGTACCAACAGTTGCGGGATTAGTCAGCTGGTCTTGGTTAGCCACTGCTTGGGCCAACATAGACACCACATTTCTAAACTCTGCATGAGATACTTGTTTCTCTACCGGTGCCCGAGGGGCTTGTTCTTCAAATTCTGGAGCTTGACAAGGGAATGGAGCTCTACTGGGACGCATATTTTGAAAGAGCGACAAGAATACAAAGAGTTTAGGAAATTTATCATAACAACTCACAACACGACATAGGAAAATAATGAAATGAAACAAATTCCTAAAATATCATCATAGCCACCCGTTCATAGCCATGGCGCACATCACATCCATAAACAAGACTATAATCGACGTGGTATTTAGACTCTGAGGATCATTATAAACCTAGGGCTCTGATACCATCTTTTTCATAACCCAAAAGTAGGGCCTAGATGTGATATGGCGAAGGAGAACCCTAAAGTCCTCGATCAAGCCATCTTAGCATTATTACTCATATCATCATTTTGAAAGCGCAGAAAAATAAACACATAACACATAATTCTAGGGGAAACAAGGCTTTGGACTCAAGCTATGGGGATGTTGCCGACAATGGGATGAACATGAATCACATAGCACATAACAAGTATTTCTAAGGGGCGGGTAAGTAGCTCAGAGGGCATACCGGGTTAGGGGACTTTCCAAATAAGCACATTCCCAACATTCACAATCCCATAAACATAATCATAAGCATAATTGAAACATCATTTCCATAACAAATTCCAATAGTCATAATATCCCAATAAAATATAATACAACATACAAGAGTTTAATGCATCCAACAATACCTTTACATAAGATAGAGCGGGGCCTCGACATAGTTTGGGACTCACCATCAATACATAAAGTAAGGAAATAAACAAATACAAGGAAGATAGAAAGTAGTTATTGCCCTTGAACAAAAGGGCTCACCACAAGCAAATAGCAACAAGGATGTCACTCGTCGTCCAGTGGAAGATAGAAGTCGTCACCGGTCCCTACATAGTTAGAACATGTAGAATAAAAGTATGGGTTGGAACAAAATATATACTAAGTATGTGGGCATGCAATACACAAGACAACATAGTATGAACAAACAAGATGACAAGGGGATAACTGATACGAAAAGAATGCACATAGCCAAAAGAGAAATATATTATAACAATATGCCATGCCATGATGCATGAGATGCAACCTAAGATCATATCATAACGGGGATGTGACCTCAACCAACACCGGAGGAGACCCGAGAGAGATACTACTTAGATTCGGACTACATGCTAGGAAGATCTCTAATCACCCTTCAACACGGGGAAACAAACAAGTCATCCCATCTAGGGAGAAATCCCATGTTGGCCCATGGTTTGATGGAAAGGAGTGGGACCCTTAGGGATAACCCACTTACTACTCCAATCCCTCGGTACTAAGTCTAATCTCACGGGGATACATATATATATACATGCAAGCCTTTCAAAATGAAGAGTTGACATTCTTTCAAAACCATGCATCATTTGACAAAACCAAATCATGATCAAATCCATGTCCATACTTAGGCTAAAAGCCAACAAGAATTTCCAAAACCATTCCATATCAATGCAATAAAAGTAGCTCATCTACATAGCTTATCATATCAAGTCTTTATAACATATCAAAGTGGTGCAACCACCCAAAATGCTCAAAGAGCCATAACAAGAGACTATGTGATCACAAGCCTTAACATATCATATCATAACAAGAGGGAAATGCCCTTAACAAGAGTTTCATCATAACCATACATCAATGCATATGCCATGAATGAGGAATCAAGTACATGGGTAATGGATAATCCAAACTTTAAACCATAATTCAATAGATAATTCAACATAATTTATGATAAATCCCAATTTAAAACACAATGCAATTTACCCATGCATATTAAACCATTAAACGGACATGCACATTCGTCATTCAAGAATTTCCATGCATTTCATAAAATTTAAAATTAAATCTTCAATAAATCACCTAATTTCTATAGCCCACAACTCAATGCAATGAAATACATCAAAAATTTAAGAACTCATAATTAAAGGAAGCTATAATTCAGAATTTAAAGAGGAGGGTTCTTAGGTCTTCATGGATGAAAGGTAATCCATAAATCAAACCTACATACCCTGAGTTTGATCAAGAGAATTAAATAAATTTGCAAGAAAAGATGATTTTCCCCAATTTCTTCAAGCTTTCATCAATGGAGGTCAAGAGGATTGAGAGAATTTTTTTGAGAATTGAAGAGTGCTAGAATGGATGAAAGGGGATTAGGGTTTGATTTAGAGGAGTTAGGAGACCTTAGAAAGTCTAAAAATAGCATAGGATCTAATTAAATTAAAAATTAACCATTAATGAAATGGACTAGATAATAGAAGACAGGGACTCACAAAACCCACCCAGTGGACATCCAGAGACTCATTGACCGTGAACCTATGTGTGAGACCTCACTTGGTCTCGGCTTCTGCTTGAACTCACGGGGGACTTTCTGGACCAACTCACGAGGGGCCTCACGGACTGTGGCACTGCACATAGACCGCATACTGGTTTGTGTAGCATCACTTGGTCAAGAGTCCAACCCCAAACCTTGGAAACTCTTTGGACCTACCCACGAGACCCCTTCACGGACCGTGAAGTGGTCCATGGGAAAAACCTTGGTCCATGGTTGGGCCCCAACCCCTAGGAGCACACTGGACCAACCACGGATGCCACCACGTACCGTGGACCACCAAACGGTCTGTGGTCCCACCCTTAGACCTCGTTTCGAAGCATACTTCCAATTACGGGAAGTCTCACTGTAAATGCCATAACTTTCACATCCGAACTCTAAATTGAGTGAAATCAGTTGTGTTGCAAAGATAACTCAAAGAGCTTCAATTTAATCAATAGTAGCCCACATAGTTCATCCCGTACCAAAAGGTATGGCCTCTCAAAGCCAGTGCGTCCGTAATGGCCTTACAACTTTCCACCAAAATAATTCTCTTGAATCCGACCACTTAAATGCAACTCATGGCTACCAAAATTCAACCATGATAAGTTCAATACTAACCTTGACCAACCATTATGAAGTTCAAAAATGTTTGGGTCGTTACAAGTCCCTCCATAAAATTAGGATATAAATATCTTAGAAGTTCTTCTACTTCATCCTCACCTTCACATTCTTCTACTAGATCATCATCACCATTATCTTTATCTTCAGAATCACATTCTGATGCTGACAATGGCTCACCCAAACATTCTCCATGGTGATACCAAAAAGTATAATTGTGAATGATTCCATACACTTACAAATGTATCTAAACTTCTTTACGAGTGCCAAAAGAAGCATTGTAACATTTGACACATGGACATCGTATTTCATATTCCTCTCCTATTTTTTGGAAAGCATAATACAAAAACTTATGCATTCCGATTAAGTAAGTTTCATCGAGAAAATTATCAACAAGTTGAATCCATTTCTTACTAGGTGCCATAACATTTAACAGAACATAAAAATAGTTTAAAATAAAGAATAATAAAAAAAGCTAAGATGCAAATAACTTGTTATGATCAGATGCACATAATAGTGTTGAACTCTATGATTAGATGATATGAAGAATTATAAAATACTATAAACTAGCTTATATTTAAGATGCCAGTTCCTAAAATATGGTTTCTTTTTGCCTACCAAAGATCGAAGCAAGAGGTTACACAAAACAATTTATATTGTGACAGAAGTTAACCAGCAGCAAAACAATGAAAGTAAGCAGGCGAAGAACTCTATTTTTTGATTTATTAATGACGCTGTTACAAGAGTCCTTAAATAGAAAACTATGTAACTAACATAACATGTTTACTCTCTTAAGAAATCCAAATATAAAAAATTGACTACACCTAAAGACTAGCAAATAACTTATTGACTCCTAAATAGATGTGTTTCTTTTGGACTTTCTATGAACCTGAATATTACCCTCAACTAGAGAACATATCCTAGTTACTTGTCGTTTTTAATGTTCACTGTTCATCTCAAAATAGTAGAGTAGGATAAAAAAAATACTGGTACGCGATATATCAAATTGATTGGTTGTTTGATGAAGTGACTATAAAGAAACAATACTGGAGACTTGAACTCATGCTTCATCCTGACAAGAATAAGTTGCCTGGAGCAGAGATAACTTTCAAGCTAATTATGAAAGCAAATATGGTTCTCTCAGACCAAGTCAAAAGGTGTTTATACGATAATAAGTACTGAATTATACCCTAAGCTTGAGTAGCAAAGCAACCACCTCATATGGTTAATCAAAATCCATTTTTTAGGAAAACCAACATTCAAAATGGTTTCAATGCTCAGTTCAATAATCTAAATCACCATAATTATATGCAATCAACTTCATCTACAACGCAGGAAACATTTTGGACGCAATGTCCCTATTGTAAAATTAGGTACCAATATTAGGCTACTTTTAAATTTTCCCATTTTAGAATATCAAACAATGTACTATTTGGAAATCATGCAAAACTAGGAACATTCTCCAGTAACAAGACTTTGCATCTTTGTCTATGTCAATATTCTATTAATAAGTTTGATTCATTACTTTGCTGGATGTGTTGCAATTCCATTTGTATTGTTTAACATAAATTATAGTCTTTAATAATTAGACCTTGTATCTTAACTCCATGATTACATACTCTAATGCTTTTGACTCTTAATCAAAATGATGATCATATACTACTCATGGGCAGGGATTTGTAGAGAGCAACCTACAACTTCACCATATTGATTGGTCAGGGGGCCTATGGTCCTATTTATAAAGCTCAGATGTCTACTGGTCAGATAGTTGTTGTCGAAGTGCTTACAACTAGTTCTAAACAAGTGGAGAAAGAATTCCAAATAGAGGTACTTTATCATTACACAAAAATTCTTTTCAGGACAATGTCATGTGTGTTTGATAAGTCAACTAGTCACATTTGTTGTAAATTTTGACAACCTTTAGTAATTTGCAACAACCATCTCGAGCAAGCTCTAAGTTAACATATGAAAAGTCTAGTTCACCAAAAAATAAGTTGATAACATATGGTGTAGTTGTGGGAAATACTAAATAAATTACATTACCTACTTTTTGTGCTTCATAAAAATATTTACCATAAATCATGAGATAACACTTAGGCAACATGGCGTTGGTATAAACCCAAGTGATCTTTAATAAACATCTGGTTTTCAGATAAAAATAGAAGGGTATATTGATTAGGTCTAGGCTTGCTATGATACAACTGATAGCATGACAAGATTCGATGCCCATATTAGAAAGGTATACAATCCTGAACTTAAGGTGATGTGCAGTTAGCTTGAGGCTTTCCTGGAAGATCAAAGGGCCATAGCTTGGGTTAGGGAAGAATTCCTCAATCTTTTCCTAGTCTCTATCTATCTAGATTATACAATTTCACAAATTAAAATAGAACAACCATCACTTGAACCTCACTATTTAGAAGAAATTTATCAGATTTGGAGCTTAATAATATAAAAGAAAGGTTATAAAATTGCAGAACGAGTTATTAAAGCTAATAGTTGCACGTAACCTACCAAGTGGTTAGAGCTTTGAATGAATAACTTATACATTCCAGAGAATGAATGATGGCCAATTCCTAGGACTGGTAAGAAAGGGACTGGTACACGATAACTTGTACAAGACGGCTAATTCCAGGGATGGAATGATGGCTAAGAATCCTCACCAACATATATGGACGGCAAATATATACTATATATATACATATTGCGAGCAAGTCGAATGTATAACTTATCCTAATTTCCAGCTCTGAAATAAATTGAATGATAGCCAATTCTAGGAGCATCAAATTGAACTTATCCTAATTTTTAGCTGTGAAATAAATTGAATGATGGCCAATTCCAGGAGCACCAATGAAATGTAAATCTTTTCAAAAGCATCAATAAGATATAAATCTCAACATCAGGAGCATCAATGAAATGTGAATCTCAACATCAAAGATATAATTGTTCAGACATTTTTCAAAGATGATATACATTGTATGTAAAATATGAATCTTCAGGTTCAACATAATCAATTGTATACAATTGACAAAATCGATTGACTACATATTGGATACAGTTCACAAAAACAACTCAACTATTACAAATCTAAACATAATAATGTTTTCATTATTTGTACATTAGAAAATAGATTAGTTTATGAAATTTTTAACCTATTTAATGTTAGAAAACATGAAGAAAAAGAAGAGTAACTTGAAAGAAACAAGAAGAATAAATTCATCTGAAGAAGCAAGTTGATTTAAAGAGGAAGCAAACCTCTTCTAGAACTCGATTTCACTGATAATCTGAGCAACAACTTTACATGAGGAAAAAGTCACCTTCTTCGACATTTTGAGCAACAACTTTCCACAAGGAAGAAGTCACCTTCTTAGGCCTTCTGAGCAACAACTTTAAACAATAAAGCAGTCACCTTCTTTTGACCTTAGGGCAGAGTAGTGATGAAAATTTACTGGAAACAAGGTAGTGCAAAATACAGAGCAACGAGATAATGATAAATATGCTTGTTGAGATCACTTATGGTGGATACAAAAGTGCGACTAGAAGGTAGAAGCGGAAAGGTTTTCCTTTTTTAGTATAGATATATTGTATAAGGTCTGGGTAAACAGAGTCAATTTTTGGTGAAAAGCCTTTGAAGCGGGAATTTGTTTTCACTAATATTAGCTATAAAAAAAATTAGCGCCCAACTTTATTTTGGTAAAAAATAATTTTTTTATATATATTTTAATTTGTTTTGATGAAAAATAAAAGTTCTCTTTTATTATTTAGGACCAATGAATAAGTTTTTTAGGGACTAGATTTAATATCTTCATAAAAAATATATAAATAAGGACCAGAATATAATCTTGTCCCAATACATATATCTTTAGAGACAGTATTATTAGCTCGTCCCTAAATATTGGTCTTAAATAAGAGTTTGTTTTGTAGTGCTCCTTCGACTCTTCAAGTCCCTCAAGTGGACCAAGTATCCAATGATGAGTTTAGAGTTGCAATCACCATATTGGCTCAAGTTGTTACTTCTCCAAAGACTCCTACCCTAACTTTTAGGATAAGCGATTTTGCTAGAATGAATCTCCCAGAGTTTCATGGTTTAAAAGTGGATGAGGATCCATAAGAGTTTATGGATGAGGTATATAAGGTGGTGGAGATTATGGGGGTGTGTTCTGAAGAGAAAGCCGAATTGGCAATTATTAACTTAAGGGAGTTGCTCAAGTTTGGTTTACTCAATGGAAGTCTAAGAGGTTTGATGAATGTGCTATTGATTGGGAGATGTTTAAGGATACTTTTCTTGATCGTTTCTTCCAACATGATCTAAGGGAAGTTAAGGTGATGGAATTTATGAATTTATAGCAAGGTGGTATGAGTGTGATGGAGCATACACTCAAGTTCACCAAGTTTTCCAAAATTTCTCCTTCCTTAATGGGTGACTCTAGAGCTCGCATGAACAAATTCACTTTGGGTGTGTCCAATTTGGTAAAGATGGAATGCTAGGCCTCCATACTCATTAAGAAAATATATATCTCTAGGCTCATGACATATGCTAAATAAGTGGAGAGTGAGAAGTTACGGAAGATGAGGTAAAGGGAGTCCAATAGGGCTCGTTATAATGGTGGGTTCTGTCATGGTAAGTCTGGTGGTGGACGATTCCAACAAGGCCAAGGGTCTTCTAACAGTGCTCCTCAAAGGTTCGACAAAGAGAAAGGGGCAATCCTAAGGCTCAAGGTGATATGACGAAAGGTGGTGCTATTCTACCTAGATGTCCCAAGTATGGGAGGACCTATTTTGGTGAATGCTTAAGATGTTCTAGTGCATTCTTTAGTTGTGGAAATATAGGACATAGAATTGCCAAATCTCCTAATGTTGCTAATAAAGGTAAGGAACAACATCCCCAAGGTCAAGTAGCTCAACGGGGGAAAGTGCAACAAGGTGCCCAAGCTCAAGGAAGTGGTCCATGTGATAATCAATTCTATGATCTACATGATAAACAAGAAGTTGATGAGTCTCCCGATGTGGTTACCAGTATATTGAAAGTCTTTGACCATGATGTATATGCTTTGCTTGACCTCTGTGACAATATATATTTTGTTACTTCTTATGTTTCCATAAAATTTGATGGATCTCTAGAAGTTTTGTTAGAGCCTTAAGGAAGTTTTGTTAGAACCTTACTCGGTCTATACTACTGTTGGTGAGTCAATCCTAGCCAACAAAGTATATTAAAGTTTCTTGTGTTGATCTTACATAAAGTCTTCCCACATGATTTAATCGAGCTTGATATGACCAATTTTCATATTATTCTTGGTATGGATTGGTTGCATGCATCCTATGCTTCCATTGATTGTAGGACTCATAAGGTCACATTTCAAGTCTTAATGAGCCTATTCTTGAATAGAAGAGAACCAATTCTTTGTTCAAAGGAAATTTTGTCTCTTATATGAAAGCTATGAAAATAATTTCCAAAGGTTACCTATATCATGTTGTCTGATTCATGGATGTTAAGTCTCATATCCCTACGCCTAATTTGATCCCTATAGTAAATGAGTTCCCCAATGTCTTCCTCGATGACTTACCTGGTATTCCTCTTGTAAGGGAAATTAATTTTGGTATTGATATCTTTCCCGACATCCAACCTATTTCTATACCTCCATATCAAATAGCCTAGTGGAGTTGAAATTATTGAAAGAAAAATTAAATGATTTTTCTTTATAAAAGGTTCGTAAGACCTAGTGTGTTGTCATGGGTGCTCCCGTATTGTTTGTAAGAAAGAAAGATGATTCACTTAGGATGTGTGTGGATTATAGGCAATTGAATAAAGTAATCGTAAAAACAATATCTACTTCCAAGGATCGATGACCTATTTGATCAACTACAAGGTGCAAACTACTTTTCTTAGATTGATTTCTTGCCCGGATATCACCAATTGAGGGTGAAGTAGGATGATATTCCAAATATGGAATTTAGCACTCTGTATGAGCACTTTGAATTTTTAGTTATGTCATTTAATCTAACAAATGCTCCTACCAGTTTTATGGATTTGATAAATAGGATCTTCAACCATATTTGCATATGTTTGGGGTGGTGTTCATAGATGATATATTAGTATACTCACGAGATGCAAATGAGCATAAAGATCATTTGAAAATTGTGTTGCAAACATTGAGGGTAGGCAACTCTTTGCTATGTATAGCAAGTGTGAGTTTTGGTTAAGAGAGGTGGATTTTCTTGGTCATATTATTTTGAGTGATGGCATTAGAGTTGATTCGAAGAAAATAGAGGCGGTGAAAAATTGGCCCAAATCTTTGTCTTCATATGATTTTAGAAGCTTTTTGAATTTGGTCAGATATTATAAAAGGTTTTGTTTAGGGATTTTCCTCCATTGCTTCCCCTTTGACAAGGTTGACCCAAAAGAAGATGAAATTTCAATGGTCCGATGAATGTGAAAAGAGTTTTCAATTGTTAAAGGATCGTCTTACATACGTGATAGTCCGGATGGTTTTGTTGTGTAATTTGATGCCTCACATATAGATTTGGGCTATGTTTTTTATGCAACATGAAAAGGTTATTGCCTATGATGATAGAATGCAAAGCATAGATGACACCAACATGAGAGACATGTACCCCTCAAGACCATTCACAAGGAGTCAAGCAAAAGATCTCCAAGACCTACAAGCAATGTTCATGAAGAAGGAAGCATTAGAGGATCTTGAAGATCACCAAGGAAAAGCTTACAATGTATGGAAGGTCCATCAAAGTGAGAAAAATGAAGATAAGAGGCCATGTGTGCAAATGGCTATTACTTGAATTCAAGGATTTTAAAAGAAGGCAACCAAACAAGGCCCTTAATCATTAAGGGTAAAATTGTAAAGAGAATGTCTTATTTTATTTACTTAGTATAAATAGTCAAATTTTATTTTTGGAAGACTTAGACCATGTTGAATATTGAATCCTCAAATTGTAGTATCTTCTTAGTGAGTAATTAGGGAGTAATTAGGGGGAACTCTTGAAATTGCTAGTTGACTTATTTGCTTGATTAATTAAAGTGTTACCCATTTTGATTAAGAAGAAATTGAAGGGTAATGATTATTGGGGTTTTTTCTCTATGTCAAGGGGAAGATACTCTTAAATTCTGAGCCAATTTCGAGTTGATTTGAAGGTGTGGGGATTTTGTGTGTGTTCTTGGTATTCTAGGTGTTCTTGAAGATCTTCAAGTGTTCTTGAAGAAGAGGAAGACCAAAAGATACATTTAATCTACTTTTCTCAAGTCAATTTTGGTCAAAGGTGTTTGTTGGCCCTCAGTGGAAATTTGAAAAAAAATTAAAAAAAATTAATTTCCACGTCAGCACCAACTCAACACCAAGTTAGTGCCAAATCAGCGCCAACTCAGCGCCCAACGCTCAGTAAACATCCCATCCCTTCCAGACACATCAAGTGGTGCGTGTGGGTCAATTTCAGAGACTTGAGTGTTACCAGACACCCCAAAAGTTTTCTATGGGAAGTTGTTTTGGCATAAAACTTTTTCTAAGTATCCAAATGACATGATTCTTTTTTTAAATTTTTCGTGCTTCGATTTCTCAACTATTTAGCAAGTAATTAACATATTTA
>JBCEWC010016100.1:0-13325 GCA_038996855.1 Solanum aculeatissimum | reverse complement strand
AAATTATAATATTGATAGGTTGCATTTCATGCATCATGGCATAAGCATCTTGTTATATATACTCTTTTGGCTAAGTGGACTTCTTTCGAATCAAGTGTCCCCTTGTCATATTATAGTCACGCTCCCATGTCATATGCATTGCATGCTCTCATACTTAGTGTTTTATTGTGCTAACCCATACTTTTGTCTACATGTTCTAATCATGTAGGTGCAGGTGACGAGTTCTATCTACCTATTGACGAGCTTTGATTTAGAAGCTATTCGTTGTAGTGAGCCCTTCTTCCAACGGCAATAGCTAACTTTCTTCTAGCCTTTAGTAGTTCATTTCTGTTTTTGTTAGACTTTTGAGGGTGAGCTCGGACTTGTCGTGGACTCCGTCACTCCAGTAGAGGCATGTGTTAGACCTATGACGCTATTGTTATGTTATATGTTGACTTAAGTTTGACAATTTATCATTATTAGTATATTGAATTTGCTTTTGAAATTTTTGAATCTATTAGTCTATGTGTTATGCTTTCGTATTCTTTGAGTAAAGGGGTTAGTTTGGTTCTATGATGGCTTGATCGAGAGCCCTTGGATTCTCCTTCGCCATGTCACACCTAGATCCCTTAACCGGGTCGTGACACAACTATAATCTATAAGCCACATTGCCAATCTGTTCAACAATCTAATATGGCCCGACATACCGATAATACAACTTGCCCTTTTTGCTAAAACGCATAATGCCTATCATAGGTGACACCTTCACATAAACTCAATCACCCACATAAAATTCGAGGTCTCTTTTCTTAGCATCTGAGTAAGACTTTTGGAGACTTTGAGCCATTTTCAACCTTTCTCTACTCAACTTCACCTTCTCTATAGCTTCAACAACCAAATCCGGGCCTAACAATGCCATCTCACCCAACTCAAACCATCATACCAGGGACTTATACCTCCTACCATATAAAGCTTCAAATGGGGCCATATCTATACTAGTGTGGTAACTATTATTGTAGGCAAACTTGATAAGCGGTAGATGATCATCCCAATTTCCCTTGAACTCCAACACACAAGCCCTTAACATGTCCTCCAAGGTTTAAATTGTCCTCTCGGTTTGCCCATCAGTTTGGGGATGAAAAGCGCTGCTCAATTTAATCTTAGTACCAAGCCCTTTTTAAAACGATCTCCAAAAGTGAGAAATGAATTGGGTACCACGATTCGATATGATAGACCTTGGTATACCATGCAATCTCACCAAATCCTGGATATATAATTTAGCATAATCCTCGGCATTATAGGTAGTTTTGACTGATAGAAAGTAAGCCGACTTGGTCATTCGATCGACAATAACCCAAAAAGAATCCAACTATTTACCAGTGCAGGGTAGCCCAACTATGAAGTCCATATTCACATCTTCCCACTTCCAAGTAGGAATCTCAATATCTTGGGCCAAGCCACCGGGCCTTTGGTGTTCCACTTTCACTTTTTAGCAATTTGTACATTCCGACACAAACTTAGCTATGTCCTTCTTCATATCATCCCAACAATACACTTTTCTCAATCTCAAGTCTCGATGCATCTTAGTCAATCCCGGGTGTATAGAATACTGGGAATTATGAGCTTCACTAATGATAACCTCCCTTAGGCCGTCGACATTTGAAACACACAACCGATCTTGATACCGTAGCATACCATTTTCCCCTTGGGAGAAAACCTCAACCTTCATTTCGGCAACCAACTTCTTTAACTCTACTAAGGAAGGATCCAAATCCTATTTTACCTTTACATCAATGATCACAAAGTACTCAAACCCATTTTGAACAAGAAGGCCACCATTATTTGAGTCAGTTAATCTAATACCCAACCTAGCCAAACGGTGCACATCCCTCACCAATTCTTTCTTCCCTTCATCCACATATGACACACTACCCATGGATAGCCTACTAAGGACATATGCTACGACATTCACCTTACCTGAATGCTTAGAACACTCATGTCGTAATCCTTGAGTAGTTTGAACCATCTCTTTTGTCTCAAGTTATGATTTCTTTGAGTGAGCACATATTGCAAGCTCTTATGATCCGTGAAAACTCAAGATCATGGGTTGGATAGTTTTGTTCATGAACCTTTAATTGCCAAGACGCATAAACTATAACCTTACCATTTGCATGAGCACACATCCCAACCCAATCTGTGAAGCATCACAATACACCACAAATCCATCTAATTCATTCGGCAAGGTCTAGGCAGGAGCCGATGTAAGTCGGTCCTTCAAAGTCTGAAAACTCTTCTCATACTAATTTGACCAGACAAACTTAGCTTTCTTTTGGGTCAATTTAGTCAACGGGGACGCAGTAGAAGAGAATCCCTCAACAAATCTCCGATAATAACTAGTTCACCCAAGTAATGTTTGGATATCAGAAGGAGTCAACGGTCTAGGCCAATTCTTTATGGCTTCGGTCTTCTTAAGATCGACCTTAATACCATCGTCGGACACCACATGACCAAGGAAAGCAACTTCCCCCAACCAAAACTCACATTTACTAAACTTGGCAAATAATTCCTTCTCCCTTAAGGTCTGAAGCACTAACCTCAAGTGGTCCCTATGTTCCTGCTCAGTTCAGGAGTAAATCAGGATATCATCAATGAAGACAACCAGAAAACTGTCAAGGAATGGCTTGAATACCCGATTCATAAGATCCATAAACACTGTTGAGGCATAGGTCAAACCAAATGACATCACCACAAATTTGAAATGCCCATACCGAGTCTAGAAAGATGTTTTGGGAATATCACACTCCCTCACCTTCAACTGGTGGTAACCCGAATGGAGGTCTATCTTAGAGAAATGAGTGGATCTTTGGAGCTGATCAAACAAATCATCTATTATGGGCAACGGGTACTTATTATTGATGGTCACCTTATTCAACTATCGATAATCAATACACATTCAGAGCGACCCATCCTTCTTCCTCACAAACAATACGGGAGCACCCCAAGATGAAATGCTTGGCCAGATAAAGCCTTTCTCCAACAAGTCTTTCAATTGATCCTTCAACTTCTTCAATTCGGCCGGAGCCATACGGTAAGGAGGAATGGAAATAGGTTGAGTATCTGGAAGGAGATCTATGACAAAATCCACCTCTCTTTCAGGAGGAATACCGGGCAAATCCTCGGGAAACACATTGGAGAACTCATTAACTATCAGAACCGACTCAAAAGTAGGAGACTCAATTTCCACATCTCTAACCTTCACAATATGATAGATGCACCCCTTACAAATAATTCTCTAGGTTTTGAGGTAGAAAATAAAATGACCCCTAACCACGGAATCACTACCCTTCTATTCCAAAATAAGTTCATTAGGAGTTTGGAATCTGACTTGCCTAGTCCTACAATTGACCGAGGCATATGACGCACACAACCAATCCATCCCAAGAATAACATTGAAATCATACATCTCAAGCTCTAGAAGATCACCGATAAAGACTCTATGAAAGACTGAAACAGGACAACCCTGATACACCTTTCGGGCAATAATAGACTCACCTGTGGGAGTATAAGCCGAATAAGGTTCTCTTAAAATTTCAGGACTCAAACCAAATTTAACAACCAACAGAGGGGTCACAAAAGATAAATTTGCACCAGGATCAAGTAAAGCATAAGCATCAAAATCAAAGACTTTTAACATACTAGTCATAACATCTAGAGTTTCATCCACCTCTTGTCGGGCATGAAGAGCATAGAACCTATTGTTTTTAGGAGCACCACCAACTTGATCCTTCGGCTGCCCTTGCCCAACTGGAGCCACTTGATCCTTCTTTGAGTTCTTTGGACAATCAACAACCTTGTGGTTCATACTTCCACACCCGAAACAAGTACCCGAAACCTTCTTACATTCACCCAAATGAGTTCCCCTACACTAGCCATAATGGGGAGGTCATGGTCTACCCCCAACTTGTGCCTTAGGAGGAGGCACCCTAGGGTTAGAAAAATTCATATTTGAACCTTGGCCTTGTTGGAATCGGCCATTTCCACCACCACTCCTAGAATTAGAGAACCCACCGTCGAACCGGGCCCTCTTGGAATCGTTCACCCTTCTCTCCTTGAGCTTCTCCCCCTCAATCTATTCAGCATAAGTCATAAGCTTGGAGATATCCATTTCCCGAATAAGAATAGAGGTGCGATATTCCTTCACCACCAAATCAGAGACCCCAGAAATAAACTTGTGCATTCTTGCATGGGGATCTGCCACTAGCGTGGGAGAATACTTTGAGAGCTTGGTGAACTTGAGAGAATAGTCCCTCACAAACATGCTACCCCCCCTAAGGTTAATAAATTCAGTCTTCTTGGCCTCCCAAAGTTCAAGAAGGAAGAAACAATCTAGAAAAGCAAACTTGAACTCTTCCCAATCAACCATAACAGTTGCAATCTTCTCAACTAACCACTGATTGTATCACACCTGGGCTACTACCTTCAACTGATAAGCTGCCAATTCAACCTTCTCTTTAGGATCGACACCCATAAAAGTCAACACCTTAGTGAGATCATCAATAAACTCTTGGGAATCTTCATTAACTTTTGAACCAAAAAACCCCGAAGGGTTCATTTAGGTGAAATCTCTCACCCTAGAAGCTGGAGTGCTACCATTTTTGGGATTAGTTGGTCGGGTCTAATTAGTCACCACCTAGGCCAATATAGCAACCACATTCTGAAACTCAGCATGAGTCACTTGTTCCTCTACAGGCTCTCGAGGGACCTATTCCTCGTAAACCGGGGCCTGTCTAGGGAGGGGAGCTCTTTGGGGATGCATCTTCTAAAAGAGTGACAAGAACACCAACATTTCAGGAAACCTTATAAAATAGTTCACAGCATGACATAAGAAATAATGAAGTGAGACAATTCCTAAAACATCATCATAGCCTCTTACTCATAGGTATGGCGCGCATCATACTTATGAATAAGACGCTACTTGATGCGGCATGTTGGACTCCAAGGAACATTTACAAACCTAGGGCTATGATACCATTTATTTCACGACTCGAGAGTAGGGCCTAGATGTGATATGGCGAAAAAGAACCCGAGGGTCCTCGATTAAGCCATCCAAACATCATTGAAGATATCATTGGTTTGGAAATATGTAATACAATAAATAACACATAAGTCTAAGGGATTCCAGGTCATTGGACTCCAGCTATAGGGGCATCACCAGGAATGGGATAAGCATGAATCACATAACACATAGGAATTACGTAGTAAGGGGCGGGTAAATATGACTCAAGCTATGGGGCAAGCAGGGGCTAGGGACTTTCCATATAAGCACATTTCCATCCATCAAAACATAATGACATAAGTAAAAGTATAATAGAAGCGTAAATAGCCAAAGCAGAGCATAGATAGTCAAAACATCTCAAATAAGCATAAAGTATGGCATACAATAGAATTTGATATGTTCAACAATGCCTCTACATAGAATAAGATAGGTCCTCGATATAATTCAAGCTCACCCTCAAGTCAGTTGATATATAAAATGTAACAAAACATAAGATAGAGGAAGGTGGGTGTTGCCCTTGTAGTATAGGGCTCACCACTATCAACCAGTCAACGATCTCAAGTAAGAATCCAATGGTGGATGAATATCGTCTCTGATACCTATATGGTTAGATCATGTAGACAAAGAATATGGATTAACATATATGATGCACTAAGTATGCGGGCATGCCATGCACATGAACATGAACCTACTACAAAGCTAGATGGAAAAGGCACAAATATGTATAGGAAGAACATATATAATCAAGGGAAAGTATTATACCAATATGCCATGAAGTTCCATGATGCATGATGCAAACCAACATATTCATAGCGGAAATGTGACCTCAACCGACAAAAAGAGAGACCAAGCGAGCTACCACTTGGAATTGGACTATATGTCAGGTTGACCCAAGCCACCCTAAATAGGGGGTAACAAAATAGGTCATCCCATCTTGGGAGAAATCCCGTGTTGGCACATAGTTTGACAAAAAGGAGTATGGACCCTTAGAGATAGTCCACCTCGACTCCAATCCCTTGGTACTAAGTCTCATCACATGGGAATACATATACATATACAAGATTTCAAAATGGAGATTTCAATACTTCCAGTCAAAGCAATGCAAAGTTGGCTAAAAAACCCAAATCATATTTCAAGTCTTTCCATAATTAGGCTAAAAAGCCAAACAAGAGTTTCAATACTCATATCCAAAACCAATGCATAGGAGTAGCTCATTATAACATAACAATATGGTGTAAAACACCCAAAATGCTCATAGAGCCATATTAAGACAAGATGTGATCACATTCTAGTCAATTATCATGTCTTACCAAGATCAAGTTAAGTCAAGTCAAGAGGATCAACGCCCTTATCAAGAGTTTCATCAAGTCATACCTTTCATGCTCATGAATGCAATTCATGAATGATCAATGAATAGCATGGGAAATTGATTTAAACATTTAAAACTTTTCAATAAAATAGATTTATAACATAATGAAATCATTAATTAAAAGCTTATTTCGTACTACCCATGCTTGAATTGAAGAATAAAGGGGACATGCATTTTTAAATCTTCATAAAATCAATGGAATTCAACAATAAGGGGCTAAATTTACTTTGAAATTAACATTTAAATACAGCCCAACCCTCAACTAAATTAAATCATTTATAGTCTAAAAGATCCAATTTCAAAGTAAGTAAAATTCATCAGAATTGAAGAAGAAAGTCTTGGGTCTTCATGGTTGAAAGGAGAACCATGAATCATTCCCACATACCTTGATCAATCAAGAAGAAAAAGAAGAATTTGAAGAAGAATTGAGTTTTCCCTTGATTCCCAAGCTAGTCTTTCATGGAACTTTGAGTGTAATTGAAGAGATTTGAAAGGAATGATAGTGAATAGGGCTAAATCAGGAATTTAGAAGAGTTTAAAAATGCTAAAACAACCTTAGGATTAGTTAAAAATTACAATTAAACAATTAATGAAACAAGGAAGAAAACTGGAAACTATCACTGTCAAAGTAGACTACACAGACCGTGTATTGACTCACGGTCCGTGAGCCCTATCATGAGGCTTCACTTGAAAATGATCATCAACTTGGCAATAGATATGAGAATTTGAAACATCACCCATACAGTAAACTACACGGACTGTGAGGGTCCACATGGTTCATGAGCCCCTCCCGTGAAGCTACACTTGGAGCCAACTTTTCCCACGAACATTCCATACTTTGAAACTTTCTCTCCTCGCAACCACATGACTAGGCATACGAGCTGTGAGGCTTCACACAGACCTTGAGGTGGTCTTTGGAGTCTCCCTTGGCTCAAATCCTTGGCTCAAAACCTTAGCTGCTCGCTAGAATCCACACGGACCCGTTCATGGGTCTTGAGCCTCCACACGGTCCATGAATCCACCGTCAAGACAATGCGATCTCTAGAATGTTAACCTTATACATAGAATTTACCCATAGGGGAAGACATCCCAAAACACCTTGCCACGCCTCGTGGGAGGTCACACGGCCTTTCCCATAGACTGTGAGTCCACACACGGCCGGTGAACCTGTTGTGAGGCAGTGCCTTAGCCAAAACTCCTCTCCCCTTTTCCAGAATGCTTTTAATGCATAGAAAGTCCCATCATAAAGGCAATAACTTTCACATCTAAACTCCTAATTAAATGAAACCAAGTGTGTTGGGAAGATAACTCATAGAGATTCTATTTGATAGGTCGTTGCTCACACAGTTCATCCCGTACTAAGAGATATGACCATTTAAAGTCAATACTCCCATAAGACGTCAAGAAAAACTTAACCAATATGATTTCTCCCAAGATGGTCATGCAAGCGAGACTCGGAAAAACCCAAAAAAAACTACCAAGATAGGTTCACCTCAGTTCTCAAACAACATTGGAAAGTTGGAAAAATTCTGGGTTGTTACAAAGACACATCCTTGTTGTGAAGCAATTTTACTTGTCTATCTGAAATTTCAACCAACAACTCTTTATAAGTAAAGTTCTCTTTAACCTCAACACCTTCTAAAGGTACAATTGAACTAGCATCACCAATTAACTTCTTTAACATTTACATATGGAAAATTAGGTGAATAGAGCTCATATCCAAAGGAAAATCCAAGCTATAGGACATCTTTGTCATCCACTTTACTATCTCATAAGGACCTACATACCGAGGACTTAACTTGACCTTTTTACCAAAAAGCATTACACCCTTCATAAGTGAAAACTTCACATACACCCAATCACCAACAAGAAACTTAAAATCTCTCTTCCTAACATCTAAATAAGACTTTAACCGACTCTGAGTCATCTTCAACCTTTCCCTAATATAATTCACTTTTTCCATGGCCTTCAACATAAAATCCAGGCCTGTCAATGCTATCTCACCCAATTCAAACCATCCCACCAGGGATCTATACATTTTCCTATACAAAGTTTCAAACAGAGCCATACCCATGCAAGCATAAAAATTATTATTGTAGGCAAACTCAATAAGTGGTAGATGATCATCCCAATTTCCCTTTAACTCTAATACACAAACCCTCAACATACCCTCCAAAGTTTGAATTATCCTTTTAACTTGCCTATCGGTTTGAGGATGAAAAGTGGTACTCAACTTCACTTTAGTGCAAAGCTTTTTTTTAAACAATTTCCATATATGATAAATAAATTAGGTACAACGAACAGATATAATAAAAATAGGCATACCATACAACCTAACCAACTCTCAAATATACAACTTTGCATATTCTTCAGCATTGAAAATAGTCTTAATCTGAAGGAAATAATCCAATTTGGTCATCCGATCAACAATAACCCATATAGAATCAAATTATTTCCGGGTATGGGGCAAACCAATCACAAAGTCCATATTCACAGCCTCCCATTTCCAAGTAGAAATCTCAATATCTTGGGCCAAACCACCGGGACTTTGATGTTCCACCTTCACTTGTTGACAATTAGGACACTCAGACACAAATATAGCTATCTCTCTTCATACCATGCCACCAATACACTTTCCTAAAATCTCGATACATTTTGGTGGATCCCAGATGTATAGAATAATGAGAGTTGTGGGCTTCAGTCTCTCTAAGACCATCAATATTTGGAACACATAACCAGTCTTGATACCAAAGTACACCATATTCCCCTTGAGAGAAAACCTCTATCTTATTTTAGGCAACCAACTTCTTCAACTCAACTAAAGATGGATCCAGGTCATGCTTTGCCTTGACATCAACAACCACAAAAAGCTCAGCCCTATTCTGAATGTGGATACCACCATCATTAAGGTCTGTCAATCTAACACCCAACCTATCTAGATAGTGAACATCCCTTACCAACTCATTCTTCCCCTCATCAACATGAACAACACTGCCCAAAGATATCCTACTAAGAGCATCGGCTACAACATTTGCCTTGCCAAGATAATATTGAATACTTATGTTGTAATCTTTAAAAAGTTCCAACGATCTTCTTTGTATCAAAATTAAGATCTCTTTGGGTGAACACATATTTCAAACTGTTGTGATCAGTGAAAATATCAACATGAACGCCATATAAATAATGTCTCCAAATCTTCAAAATAAACACCATAGCCGCCAACTCAAGATCATGAGTCGAGTAATTTTGTTCATGCACCTTGAATTGTCTCGATGCGTAAGTTATCACCTTACCATGTTGCATGAGCACACAACCAAAGCAAATTTAAGAAGAATCATAATACACCACAAACCCATCTAAGCCATTTGATAAGGTCAAAATATGAGTTGGTGTAAATTGATCCTTCAAAGTCTGAATAGTCTTCTCACACTTATCTGATCATATGAACTTGGCCTTCTTTTGAGTTAACTTAGTCAATAGATATACAATGGACAAGAAACCCTCAACAAACCTTTAATAATAACTAGCCAACCCAAAAAAACTCTGAATATCAGAAGTATTCAACGGTCTAGGCCAATTCTTCATAGCCTCGGTCTTCTTTTGATCAACCTTAATGCCATCATCGAATACTACACCCAACCAAAACTAACATTTACTAAACTTGGAAAATAATTGCTTATCCCTCAAAGTTTGAAGAACCAACCTTAAGTGATCCATATGGTCCCACTCACTTTGGGAGTAAATCAAAATATCATCAATGATAACAACCATAAAACTATCAAGGAATGGCTTGAATACCTAATTCATAATATCCATAAACACAGTCAGAGCATTAGTCAACCCAAATGAAATCATCAAAAATTCAAAATGCCTATATCTAGTTTGAAAAGTTATTTTGGGAATATCACACTATCTCATTTCAACTGATGATAGCCGGAATGGAGGTCAATCTTTGAGAAATGAGTAGCTCCTTGAAGTTGGTCAAATAAGTCATAGATCCTAGGCAATGAATATTTATTCTTGATGGTCACTTAATTCACTTGACAATAGTCAATGCACATCCAAAGTGATCCATCCTTCTTTTGTACAAATAACATATGAGCACCCCAGGACAATATGCTTGGTCTAATAAAACCATTTTCCAACAAGAGCTACAATTGATAAGTATCTAGTCCAGCCTTCTCTTTTTAAGTCACCCCCATAAAAGTCAACATCTTATAGAGTTCATCAATAAAGTCTTTGGCATCCTTATCAGCTTTTGACCCATAAAGTTCTAGAGGATTCATTTGGGTAAAACCTCTCACTTTAGTAGCCAGAGTGGGGCATGAGGAGGAGAATTAGCCTGCCTAGCCTAGAAGGTCACCACTTGAGCTAGCATGGCAATAGCAGTCCAAAACTCATCATGAGTAATTGATTCTCCTATAAGCTTATAAGGGACTTGGTCCTCATTAACTAGGGCCTATCTTGGTAGAAGGGCTCTTCTTGAAGGCAACTTCTGTAAGGGCATCAAGGACATCATCAAAGTTAGAAAGTCTTAAGGCATTATCCATAGCACGATATAATAAATGAAGAAGTGAGACAACTTCTTAAAATACCATCATAGCCTCCCATTCATAGGTATTCTGCAATTCACACCCATGAATAGGACTCTACTCAACTCAGAATGTTGGACTCCGAGGACCATTTTAATACCTTAGTGCTTTGATACCAAGCTTGTCATAACTGAACCTAGGGCATAGAAGTGACATGGTGAATGGGAATCTAAGAGTCCCTAAATAAGCCTCATATTATCCATATACAAATCATCAGTTAGGAAGTGCATATTTTTACAACAAGCATATTGGTATAAGGAAATAGGGCTTTCGACTCAATCTATGAGGATGTTATCGAGAAAGAGAGTTGCATGAATTCACATAGCACATAAAAACTAAGGGAAAGGTAATTATGACTCACGCTATGGGGATAGAAGGGTCTTAGGACTTTCCACATTTCCATATTTCATCATAATTATATCATCATAGCATCAATATCATGAGATAGACATAATCAATAGGATAACACATAACAAGCCCATACAAAGAGTTTACCTGATGTCCAACAATGTGTCTAATACATTGAATAAGATAGGGGCCAAGACAAGTCTCGGGCTCACGCTCAAAGTAAAAACATAAGAAAGTCATAACATAATAGGTAGATAGAAGGTGGTTCTTATCCTTGGAATAAAGGACTCACCATAAGAAACTCTTTCTCAAACAAACTAGCCATCAAGATATGGATGAAAATAGTCTCTGGTCCCTACATGGTTCGATCATGTAAGAAAAAAGTATGTGTTAATATATTTGAATGTACTAAGTATACAAGAATTAATTTCATATGAATGTAGTAAACCTGCATTTCAATGTTAGATGACAAGGGAAAATACATATCGAAAGAAGTATATAGGAAAGAACATAATATCAATATGCTACGTAATCGATGATGCATAAGTACTGTAATGCTTAAACTGTAATAATCCGAAAATTTTTAAACTTTACAATGGTTGGTCAGGGTTAGTGTTAAACTGGTCGTGGTTTAATTTTGGTATCCATGGGTTGTATTCAAGTGGCCGAATTCAAAATGGATCATTTGGTGAGGTTGTGACGCCGGTTGGGCACTGTACTTTGAAAGATCATAACTTTTGGTACAGA
This sequence comes from Solanum aculeatissimum, assembly GCA_038996855.1. Classification (NCBI taxonomy): domain Eukaryota; kingdom Viridiplantae; phylum Streptophyta; class Magnoliopsida; order Solanales; family Solanaceae; genus Solanum; species Solanum aculeatissimum. The sequence goes on along the minus strand of JBCEWC010016100.1, from coordinate 1,234 downwards.
TTGAACTTTGTGGGATGTTATATATTAAATTGAATATCCTCGATTTATATTCACAACTGTCACGATTCGGATAGGGGCCTAGATATGACATGGAGAAAGAGGACCCGAAGGCCCTCGATCAAGCCATCATAGCATCATCACACTCATCATCATTTCGGAAATGCGGAAGCTAAAGCATGTAACACATAAGCTCTAAGGGTTTAGGGGCTTGTGACTCAAGCTACAGGGACAATTCGGGGACGGGAGAAACATGCTTGCACATAGCACATAGGAATACATAATGATCAACATTCAAGCCATTCTAATAACATGATAATATAAGCCAAAATCATAGCATGAGAACATAATCATAGATCAAGGGGAAACATAGTATCATAATACAAAGCCGAATATCCAACATACAAGTCTAACATACAAGAGTGAGATTTGTCCAAAATATGCCTTTACATAGAAGAGCGGGGCCTCGACAAGCTTTGAGGCTTACCCTCAAGTCAAGAAGGTAAATACATAAACATAAAGGTAGATGGTTGTTATTGCCCTTGAATAATAGGGCTCACCACTACAAGTCTTCAATAGAATATCAAGCGTCTTCCGGGAGAATATAGTAATCACCCTTGTACCCTACATGGTTAAAACATGTAGAAAAGAATATGGGTTAGCACAATTAATTACTAAGTATGCGGGCATGCAATGCATATGACAAGTATAGCATGACCAAGCAACATGTAAAGGGGACAAGTGATATGAAAGGAGTGCACGTATCCAAAGAGTAATATAACAATATGCTATGCCATGATGCATGAAGTACAATCCTATGATTCATATATACGTAGCGGGGATGTACCTCAACCGACAAAGACAAAAAAATACAGACGAGCCACTATCCGAACCCGGTACTATTTACCAAATAGTACCCTAAGCACCCTTGAGTCGGCGCAACTTAACAGAGTTCCCTATATAGGAAATTAACCCATGGTGGCACATGGTTTGATGGAAAGGAGTATGGACTCTGTGAAATCCCACCCTGACTACAATCCCTTGGTGCTAAGCTCATCCCACGAGAATACATATAGGTAGATGCAACATTCAAATCCAAAACCTTGTACTTGCTTTCAAAACATGCATACTTAGTAAAAAAAAACCATTGCTTAAAACTTGTCATGCTTGAATCAAAAGCTTATCAAAACCTTGCAAAACTTGTCATGATCTTATCTTGTCAATGCATAAGGAGTAG
>JBCEWC010016099.1:0-13325 GCA_038996855.1 Solanum aculeatissimum | reverse complement strand
TTCTCGTAATATCTCTTACCTTATATTCTCTTCTCCTCGTATATTTGAGACTTCTTAATTTTTAAAAATATATTTTTTTTATCATATATTTTAGAACTCCTTACTTTTAAATATAATCAAATAATAATTTGAGAAAAAATAGTAAATGATAACTTTTTTTATTGCAAAGTCTTTTAATGACGAATAGAAAATCCAATCAACATTTCTAAGAACTTTCATATTTTAAAAGTAATATTAATTTAGTATATGTGTATCATACGTCTATTAATATATATATATATATACAAGACTACCTCTACTTTAACATTTTCTTTCCAAAAAAGGATAAATTATTAGACACTTTTGTCATTAATAAAACTCAAAAAATTAGTTGTATAAAAATATTTTCAAATCTTTTTTTTTCTTTTGGTGAATACGCATGTGGTAAAGTTGACTTTAATTTTCGTGTAATTAACCTTTTTTTTATTAACATATTTTCTATATAGCATAAAAATAATATAACTCTCTAGATGACAATTTCTTATTGACAAATGTAGACACTCAATTTTGACCCATTATTCTAAAAATTCACATTTTTTTTAATGTCGATATTTTCAAATATTTTTAAATTACCTGGTGATTATAAATTTATTTTCTTATAATAATAATAATAATAATAATTTTTTTCATGACACCATCTATTAACTGATTAATATATTGAAAAACAAAAGTGTCCATTTTTTCCTTTGGATTCTTTTCTCCTTTTTTTTTATTGTCTCTACTTTCCATAAAGAGACCCCAAAAAATCAATCTCATCTTTTCTTTCCTTTTCCAGCAATAACAACAATCAAATCAAACCCATTTTTCTTCAATTTTCAAATTCCACCTATCCCACAAATCACACAATTTTTCCCATAATTTCTCAATCTACGCACATCATCACAGAAGATAATCAAACCAATTTTTTTTGCACTTTGAATACTTTTTATAAATTCTCCACAATAACCAAGAAAAAAAATACCTCCATTATCCCTCACTTCCCCCCACGAAATCAGCCCCTCATTTTGACCCAAAACCACCACCAAACATTTTTCAGTTTTATTTTGTCTTTTGTCAACAACCCCATTTCCTTTTTTTTTTCTTTTCAGATCTGATGAAAATGAGTTGATTTTTTAGGCCTCTTTAGTTTAATATAGTGGAATATATAATTTTATTAGGACATAGTGACAGTTTTTGATTGATTTTCTACACTAAGTGATCAAGAAATGCAATCGGGAAATGCAGCGGTGCCGGAGAAAATGCACGGCAATGGAGGAGGAGGAGAGGCGGTGGCACTGCCGCGACAGAATCAACAACATCGGCTGAAGTGGTAACAATTCTCACTGATTTTGACTTGGTATCTTTGGAATATGACTGATTTTTCTTGGTTTTATTATATTTTGTTCTATTCTAGATGTTATGGTTTTGGTAGCTGCACTTTACTACTAGTTTAAGTATTTGCTGTTGTTTTGTACACATGCTTGAACTGTGGGTTCTATTTGTCTTATCATGTTATATACTACATGTCATATCTTGTTTTATTTTATCATCAATCATTTTGTTTTATTGATCTTTATTTTATTTATTTATCTATGTGTTTATTTATTTTTGCTACTTGTTTTCATGGTTTCTTTTATTTTGATTGATGTTAAACTGACTATTATTGTGTTTGAAGTGTTTTGTTTATTCTAGCAAATTGTGTTACTATTCAACTTTTAGTTAACTTGTTATTTTACTATTTTGCTCATTCGGTTAATTTTATCATTAGTCTTATTTAAATTGTTTTAGATGTTAAAACGTGGCCAATGAAAAATCTATCCATCGGATTTTGAGGCCTCCCCATTTAAAAAAGACGGAAAAATTTAGTTTAGATTAATTCATTCTTTATTTATTCATTATTGTGTATTATTCTTTATGTATATTTTGTGATTATTATACTTGTGATATATTGTTTATCTCCTCAAATTTGATAAAATGAGTTCAGCTGGGACCCACAGTTGTGGATTCTGAAGGGTGCTAATACCTTCCCTTCGGAATAACTTGAACCCCTTACTCAAAATTTTTGGTTCGCAGACTATATTTTTTGTAAATTAATAATTGGTTTCCTAATTATCCTAAAATTAGGTGGCGACTCTAAAATCTAAATAATTATTTTTTTTAAAAAAAATCTTTTATTAAATTATTTTTTTAGCGAGTTGTCACGACGTTGCGCCTTCGGGATGTCAACAACAAACATAACATAAAATTTTAATTGTTGCTGATATATAGTTTTTTTTTCTTAATATAAGCAAATTATAGATTATTTTAATATATTCTTAGTATATTTTTATCATAAGAATACAAATTTGTAATGAATAGTGAAAAAATTAAGAAAAAATGATACAATTTAAATATATTTAAGTATTACTATTTCTAAAAGTTTAATATTAGGAATAATTTTTTTTAAAATAATTGTCAGGTTCAGTTTCTATTAGTAGGTTTGTTTCTATTAAAAATAATAAATTGATATTAGATGCTGCTTACTATCTCCAAGCATAAGTGCTACTTTGAACGACTGTCTTCCTTTCTTTGTGTGGTACTTTTTTCCAACCTTTGAATTAGAAACATGAAATTAATTTATTAAGAGAAAATTCAAATATGTATAGTTATTTAAAAATTAAATAATTATTTGTAGTAAGGTAGATATTTCAATAATAAATATCATTAATCCAAATTTGATGTAAAAAGTTAATGCATTATACTCACCAACAAGACAAATTATCGATTGTCACCGTCAACTTTTTCTCTATTTTTTTTTTAAAGTTAGAGCTCATGAATTATGTCATGAACGCTGCAAAATAAACTAAAATCATGTTATTAGAAAATAAATGATCTAAATAGATAAATACAAAATACGACACATGAAAAAATGAATCAATGTGAGATGTATAGAGGTAAAAATTTCAAAAGAAAAAATACTACAAATTATATGTAAAATAACAATATAATTCAATTCAACTTGTTATTTATTTATAAAGGTTTTATATATAGAGATAATATAACTAATTAGAACCCATGTAAATTATGATTTTCTTTAGCGGTCACAGGTTTCCTGATTCAAATAAGGAAGAAGTAGAAGTAAATCAAATAAGGAAGATTTAAAATTCCTTATTTGATCACTTCTTTCCATATATTTTAGAAGTCAATATTATAAATATAATTAAATAATAATTTAAAGAAAATTGGTGAAAAGTCATTTTTATCTAAGGAATAGTCTTTTAATGAAGGGCAAAAATTTCAATCAACATTTCTAAGAGTCTTCACACTTTTAATATAGTATAGATATAGATATAGATATGATATGATGATTGTTAAGAATATTTGATGCACTTAGATTAACCTATCTAATGAGTTGAAGAACGTAACTCTTATCTAACTTGACTTATTTTCTTCTATTCTTCCCATTTTCATTTAGCAGTCTATTCATTCCCGCTATGGACAACTCATTCTTCAATATTTCTTTCTTAAAAACACGATTCTTGAATTAATCATCAAAACCACAATAATATATATATATACACACACTTCATAGAGCTGAGTATGGCATAAATATCATCTTTAAAAATCAAAAGATCAGTTGTTGAACACCTTCAAACAATTGTTAAAATATAAAATTAACTCACACACCAACTAAACGTGGGAAAAATAACTTTTGCTTCCAACAAACCTTAGTTTGATCATCCCACAAAAAACATCATGATTACCTAGGAAAAGAAAGAATTTTCCTGAAACGATGTCTCCAATTTATTTATTTGCACCAGTCACATAAGACAATCTTGACATAATGGTAAAATTTATCACTATGCCAAAAGAAAGTCATATATTCAAGGAGAATGTTATGCCTGCTGTGGCATTTTCACATCATTTTTATTTTTTTAAAAATAATTTAATATTTTAAAAATTAATTAAGTAATTCAATAGACATTAATAAAACTCAAAAGACACCATTTTTTATTAAACGGTACTTTAGCCTGTCCCAACTCTTCGCAAAAGTTACAGTCATTCGAAAAAGTTTTAATCCTTCAATGTGAAAAATTATTTGCTTTCAATATAATATAATATATTAAATTAATTTTTAACTTGGGGGTCTTATAGTAATTTAACATTCAAGCTAGGGAGTTCATACTTTTAAGATACTATAGACTCTTCGGAAAAGTCTCAACCCTTCAAAAAAGTGACAACTCATTGAAAAAGTCACAATCCTTCGATATGAAAAGTTATCTACTTTCAATAAAATATAATATAATTAAATAAATATATTATAAAATATTTACTAAATTGATTTTTAAGTTGGGGGTATTATAGTAATTTATTATTCAAAGTTAGGGAGTTCAAACACTATTATTTTGATATTATATATTTATCATTTTTTAACTACTCCCTTGGATCTTATTATGGATCAATAGTCTTCATTCAGAAACCCCTGAATACAACTCACAACCTAAATGCATTAATTGTACCAAAGATCCACAGTAACAACTAGTTGATTTTTCAAATACGAAAGTCATATTAAATGAGCCTATGATACACTAATAACCCCTTAAGTAGTTAGTATTCACACTTCGACATATCTGTTTTCATGCATATACCACTAATACTATATCGTGAAAGTCCATTAGATCCACCACGAGAACTCATCGTACCTATCAAGAAAGTAGTAAAAACTAGCCTGCATACTTCTACCCATCAAATAGTTGCAAAACATTATCCAATCCATCATGACTCTGGCCTAAGTAATACACATTTTTTTTATAAGCATATCAGTTACCCTTTAGTACCAAATCTAATATTTAAGCCATATATAACCCACTAACTACTCACATAAAGAACCATATATGAATCATCTCTATAAATGAGAGGGAATGAAATAAAGCGATAAGAATAGCACTGAAATAAGGACGCACGATGGAGAAAGAATAAACAAAAGGAAGTTTCCTAACAGTCTTCATAGCCTCTCGAAGATAAGTACAGACGTCTCCGCACCGATCCTTGAGACTCTACTTAGACTCGACTTGTATGCACGTGAGACCTATGAACCTGGGGCTTTGATACCATTTGTCACGATCGAAAAATGGGTGTGATGACACTCGTCTTATCCCCACCAAGACAAGTCAGCCAAAAATTCAATTACAACGATAAAATGCAGATGAAATAATAAAAATAAAGGTTTAAATGTGGATAATAAGTCAACTTAATTTAAATTCTCCAAAACCTGGTTGTCACGTGCACAAGCCTCTACTATATTACAATGAATTTGAAAGAAAAATATAGGTTTCAAATGATGTTGTCTCTAAAGTAGAACAAGATTATAAATAGAAGGATGAGGTTCGCTGAGATGACAAATAGCTACCTCACTAATCTCCACAGAAAGTCTCGAATAAAAAGAGAAGAGAGAGTATCGCAAAGATCTGAGCGCATAACCTACAAAAATGTAGAAGAAAGGAGTGAGTACCAACCACACGGTACCTAGCAAGCAAACTCCTAAACACAAAGTCAAATAATACAGAATACAGGTACTCCTAACTCCCCAACCAAACCTCCACAACTACAACTTGCATAAAAATCAGCCCAACCTAACAGTTCATAATGTACATAATATATAATTCAATAATCATACCAATATTTATAGATCAACAACATAAGGATCAAATTCATCCATCATAAGTTTCATAAATAGCCACTCACAAGTTTATAAATGATAAAGATGTGTAATGCAATGTAATGCAATGTCAAACATAATGATGCATGTCTGACCTAGTGATACACACCTATCGTCTCTCAATTCGGGACCCATGGGGGACGTATTAGTCCATGCATCTGTCGTGGCGTGCGACACGATCCTCGAATCATAGTACTCGTCACTGTGTGACATGATCCTCGAATTATAGTATCTGTCGCAGCGTCCGACACGACTCTCGAATTATAGTATCTGTCACGGTGTGCAACACGTCTCTCGTAATGGTACATCCTCTTTAGTTTCTCTTTTTTCCTCAATTTACATAACCTTTGTCACAATCTTGTTTTAAAATCAATGCAAATAGACATGTTTACATACATAATGAGGAGATGAATATTTTTCTAATGATGCACAATTTACAACAACACAATCATGATACCACGTCAACAATAAATCAATAAACCTTTCTGATCATTCTCGACATATCACATATCAATATATAAACAAATTGTCTTTTATTATCTCTTTTTCATCATCATGATTATTCAACAAGCACAAGTCAATCTATCACCAAGTCTCATTACTTTAAACACAAACAACAGGAAAATACGTGTATCTATATACCTAACAAGAATAAAAAAATTCACTTGTCTCAATTAATTGAATAATCACTCCGAAACTTGAGTCTTTCATAATGCTTCCGGATGGTCAAAATCAATTCAAATAAATAATCTACATAAGAATACAAATCTAATGACACCATATTGCTATATTTATTTTTGGCTAAAAAATCTGGTCAAAAAGTCACCTCGAGCCCTTGAATTCAAATCTAAAATTTTCTTTCAAATTATGTTTACCCATAATAAACTAAACTCATATATCAAATTTCAGCTAAAACGGATCGTTATTCGACCCCCAAATCAAGATTTTATTCTAAGAACCCTAGGGCTATATTTCATAATTTGTACACTTTTCTACCCTAAAAATCTATTCATAATTACGTAAAAAATTAATAGAAAGGACGAAAATAATTACCTTGATGATTTAGGATGAAAATTCCAAAAAACAATTTTCTTCTTATTCTTTATTTTTCTCTCCCGCATATTTTTTTCTTCTGCCCCGATCTTTTTTTTTTTTTTAACTTCGTCTGTTGTTTTACATAGGGCTGTTGTGCAACCCTTTTTCTACTTTTTGTTTTTTTATATTATTTTTTCCTTTTTTTTTTCTTTCTTCTTTTTACTTTAAAAAAAATAATAATTAAGTACTAAAATTAATAAATTTTACTAATTTTATTTTAATAATTATAGGTCAAGTGATACAAGATATTAAATAAGTTAATAATTTAGTCCACCAATTAAATTAATTATTTAAAATTACCAATCAACTAAACAACCGTAGTTACTGAATAGTTCAAAATTTTCAATTTAATTTACGAAAAGGGTCTTTTATGAAAACGTGTGGACTCATTCTCAAAATGACCTAACCGGTCATTTCAATTTAAGAAAGACTTTTGAAACTTGTGGTCTAAAATAAATTGTGTAGCTATGAAGTACTTCATTATTGATAAAATGAATTTTTAAATTTAAATTATTACTATATTTAATTTAAAATGTGTCATTTTGTAAGAATTGACTAAAAAAGAAAGTGAATCATATAAATTGGGACAATGAAAATAATATATTCATGACCACAAATTTATTTGCATTAGTTACATATTTGTAAGTCTAGGGGTGAAAAAAAGTGAACCAAATCATAAATCAAGTCAAATCGAAAAAAAAATCATCTAGCGATTTAATTTGATCTGATTTGGTATTAAAAAGAATCCAACTATACTTGGTCTGGTTGAGTTGGTTTTAACTAAGAAAAATCAACCCGAGATCTAACTAATCCCACATTATATATATAATTTTTAAAACTTATTTTATGCATAAATAAAGAATTTACTTTGGTATAATTTATAAATATTTCTCATATACTTTTTTATAATTTTCATCTTTTAACATATTATTTCATATTTGAGACTTAGAATTTTGAATGGTCCAATAAAAGTTATAGTCCAAAGATATTACTAACTCTAATAAAGCTCAAATCAAAATTAAAATCAATACTAATACTAACAATCAACATTAAGAATGACAATAATATTGACATATTTCTTCTTTAGTTTTACGTACATTGATTTAGACAATTAAAATATGTAACCTAATTTTAATTCTTCTTTAATATTTAGTTATGTAATTAACACTTATTAGACTTATTTTTAGCATGATTTTGGTATTTTTAATTATAATCATTTTTATTATGAGTTATTAATTTGTAAATTTATTTTATGCGATTTCATTATTATTATTTTTTGTTGAATATTTTAGTGTCATCACTCATCTCATATTTATATTATTTTCTTTTTTTAAAATACCTTAAATAGTTATATTTTGCTAGGAGTAAAAAAATATTTGAACCACAAGTTAAATATATATTTGTATGAATACTTTATTGAAAAATACTCAAAAGAAATCCAAAAAATCTGGAAAAAGAACTCAAGGTTGATAAATTCAAATTTTATTAATTTAATTTGATTTATAAATTTTAAAATCCAACACAAATAATTTAATTTAATATTTAAAAAATTCAAAACTAAGCCGATTCATTTACACCCCCTCTTCGTAACAACAAACTTATAAGTATTCCCTTTATCAGTGGATATTTTCGTAAAGGGTGTTTATACTTTTAGAATATGGGTGGGTAATTTTTTTATTAAAAATGTTCAACAATTAATATATATATTTAATTTATATAAAAAATAAATTCGACGAATGATGTTCATCTGATCATTTTTGAGTGAATATAGTTCCGACCGTGCACTTTATTTGTGGGTTGCTTATTTGAGTGTTTCCGTTTCAAAATTAAAGCCGTCAAATAAAAGCCGTACTCAAACATTGTACCATTTGACCGACCATTTATTTATTGATTGTGCACATGTAAGATACCTTCGTTTTCATGCACATATTTTCTTTATAAACTTTGAAGCAAGCATGCTTATTAACCAAAACAAATGCCAAATAACTAGTAATATGGCTGCCGTACATATACATGGTTTCCTCCGTTTAAAAAGATTTGGCATGGAATTTAAGAAAAAAAAATCTTGTGTTTACTAAGTAAAGTTTTGTCAAATTAACGTACTAAAACGTTCTTTAATCTTGGATCTTAAATATGTCACATGGAAAACTGAAATTAAAATATTTAAAACAGAGGGATTAATATTATCATATCAACGTACGACTTACACTTTTAGATTCATTCATGCATTTCTCCAATCATTGCCTCAATTTCAAACAATAAATTCAAGAAAGACATCTCAAATTAATACCTCCATTTTCTTAGCTCTATCTATAAATACCATGGTTAGTTATCCTTTTCTCCCAACCCCAAAGTATCTAATATGGCTAAGCTTATAGTATCTTTCATTGTTGTCCTCTTCTCTTCTATACTTGTATTCATGGAATTATCAAATGCAGCAACAACCTACAACGTGTTAACCTTTGGTGCAAAACCAAATGGCCAACTTGATGCAACTCAGTCATTTCTAAAGGCATGGGGAGTTGCATGCAACTCAGTTGGACCGGCGACAATTTACGTTCCCAAGGGACGATATCTAATAAAATCAGCAACATTTAGGGGTCCATGTAAGAATAGAATTACTGTAAGAATTGATGGAACACTTGTTGCACCATTGGATTACTGGGCCATTGGCAACTCTGGCTACTGGATTTTGTTCATTAAGGTTAATGGGATTTCAGTCATTGGTGGAAATCTTGATGCTAAAGGAGATGGTTTTTGGGCTTGCAGGAAGTCAGGCAACAATTGTCCAGTTGGAGCTAGGGTATGTTATTTCTTATTAATATTATATAATTATTCTCCTAGTAATAGACTATATATTTATGTGCAAAAAGTTTTAAAAGTGTCATTCAAAATGAGCAGTAGGAGTTTCTTTTTTTCATAGAAGGAGTGGTGGTCAACATCCAAACAAGTCATGTTAATAAGGATGCTTAAGATTAAGTAATTTTTTCAAAGAGAAAATAAGTGTGTCACAAGAAATTGACAGAGGGAGTAGTTATTATTTGCTCTAAAATTGAAAAATCACCAACTTTTTATCCAAGCTAAGGTTGATGTTTTAGTTGTTAATTACTTTTCTTTTTAGTTAATTTTAAAAAGAATGTATCTTTTTTTGGGCAAATGGACAATTTGATACAATTTAAAAATACAAAGTTTTTATCATTTTCAAATATTGTCTGCTTATATGGTCGTAATTTGTGTGTGTGTAAAATGGATGCAGTCAATTACTTTCAATTGGGCAAATGATGTTGTGGTAAGTGGGTTACTCTCAGTAAACAGCCAGGTAACACACCTTGTGATCAATAGCTGCAAGAATGTAATGGTTCGAAATGTACGAATGATAGCCCCAGAGCAGAGCCCAAACACAGATGGCATTCATGTTCAATCATCAACAGGTGTCACCATAACAGGTTGTAGAATCAAAACTGGAGATGATTGTATATCCATTGGTCCTGGCACAAGAAACCTTTGGATGGACAACATTCTATGTGGACCTGGACATGGTGTTAGGTAAGCCCTTCATGATTATATGATCATCCATTCTAAAATATTAAATTCTTTATTGTTTGTGTTGCAGCGTTGGAAGTCTAGGAAGGGATTATGAAGAAGATGGGGTGGAAAATGTGACATTGTCTTACTCTATATTCACAGGATCTGATAATGGATTAAGAATAAAATCTTGGGCCAGAGCAAGCACCAGTTTTGTCAAAAACATTAATTATCGTAACATAGTCATGAAGTACGTGGACAATCCCATCATCATTGATCAGAATTATTGCCCAGACAACAAAGATTGTCCAGGACAGGTAACATTTGATCACACAAAATGTTTATAATTAATAGACGGAGGAAATTAATTAATGTTGTAATTTGTAGACTTCTGGTGTGAAGATCAGTGAAGTGACATACAAAAATATACAAGGGACGTCGACAAGTGAAGTTGCTATGAAATTCGACTGCAGCCCGAGTAACCCATGCCAAGGAATTCAGATACAAGACATAAAGCTCACTTATATGAACAAAAAGGCTAAATCATTTTGCAACAACATTCAAGGAACTAAAAAAGGAATCATTTTGCCTGATTCTTGTATATGACCATGTATATTTTATTTCTTTATATTAAATAACAGTTATATTATTACTAAAAATATGTCATTAAAGTTGGAAAAGGATTCCCTCCATTACAGTTATATTTTGCTTCTCCTCCCTCCTTATTTCTTCATTGTTTTCCTCCTCCTCCACTTTAAAATCAACATGCCGCAAACATGAATCGTTTCGAGTAAATAATACTAGGAGCTCATATCTATTTGAATTGTTTTAGAATTTTAAATTAGTTTGGATTGAATGAAAATCTATCTGCAATATATGTATTTTATTTTATCAATAATGTATATGCAATGTATACTTTATTGTATCAACAGTTTATACATCTTTCATCATCATCACACAAAAATCCACTATTTATATAATATAGATACATTATGTATACATATCGATACATTACATGTTTTGTTGAAAATAACTTTTGTTGCCCATACATAATCACTAACTTTCAACTATATTTTTTAGTGTAAATGAAAACTTGACTATATTGACCCTAATAAAACCACTTTATTGTATATCCATGACATTTACCCAATTAACAAAACCTTATGGTTAAAAATAATTTTATTGTTTTAAAATATTATTTAATGTAAGAATAAATAAATAAATAACCTTTATAAAAGTACCAAAGAAAATGATCCTAGCCTCAAATTCATTTGTACACTGTCATTGTAGAGAGATGGGCAAAATAGTAATAAAGGGAATCCTTTCCCAATTCTCCTTCCTACTTCAAACTCCGTCTTTAAATTTCAACAAGTTGCACCTTAATAAGGCTCGAAACGAGGACATTTACAGTCTTATAAATATTGCTCCCTCCGGTCCCTTTTATATGTCACATTTTATGATTGCACTTGCATTAAGGGAAAAAATAATTTTACTATTTTTTCCTTATTTAATGTATATTAATTTTTTTTTTAGTTCTTTTAGTTGGTCAAATATATCTTTTCAAAGCTCATTAACTATCAATGGTAAAATAGGAAGAATAGTGTCATTTATGCATTGATTTTGTGAAATAACATATATTAAGGACCATCTATTTGTAGTAAGAACGACATATAAAAAGGACCAAAGGGAGTATAACATTTAAATTCATAAAATAACTCAAGGCATATGGGTCCTAATAAATATTTTGGACAAATAATATAGTTGAATTTATAAATATGAATTTAAATTATTCATTAAGAATGATAAGGATTAATAGACCAGTTTCATTGAGTTGTTCAAGTGATTTAGATTAGGGAAAATCAAGTTTATGCTTCTTTCAAGCAAATTATGTACATTCATATACCCATTTACATTTAATGTCCCTCTACTATTAAAAATTGTGCGTTGACGTCTGTAGCGACTCAAAAATTTTTGAACTTCATATTGGTGGGTCAAGGTCCATTTTGAACTTGTTATGGTTGATTAGTGATGATCATGGATTCTATTTAAGTGGTCGTGTTCAAAGGAATCATGTTGGTGGAGTTTTGTATGGAACTGTGTGGAAGGACTGATTTTGGATGGCCATATCTCTTGGCAAGAGATTAATTGTGTGGACCACGACATATCAAATCGAAGCTCTCTGAGTTATCTTCGCAACGGAAGTGGTTTCACTCGATTCGGAGTTCGAATGTGAAAGTTATGACCATTACAGTGAGACTGCCCGTGCATTGAAGTGTTCTAGAAAAGGGGAAGCTGTTTTGGGACTAAGGCACTGCCTTATGGGAGGGACCACGGGCCGTGTGTAGGCTCACGACCCGTGAGCCCCTTTGTGGACTGATCCAATGATCTCCAGGGGTATTGGACCAAGGCCCCGGACCAAGTGAAGCTCCACGGACCACCTCACGGTCCGTGTGACGCCTTATGGCCCGTGAGGGACCTCCGTGGAGTGGTCCAGAGACTGCCTAGACCCCAGGGCCAGGACTCCGGACCAAGTGAGGCCCCATGGACCAGTTTACGATCCATGTGCAGCTTCACGGACCGTGAGTCCTGTCGTGAAGTGATCTAGAAAGTCTTCCAAAATTTCAAGCCAAGACATGAACCAAGTTAGGCCACACGGTAGGGTTCATGGTCCGTGAGCCACTACACGGACCGTGTGGGTGCTTCCGTCAGCGACTGTTCCAGTTATCTGCTCCGTTTCATTAATGGTTAAATGGTAATTTTAATTATTTCTAGGGTTGTTTTAGCCTATCTAAACTCTCCTAAAACCCCTAAATTGGACCCTAATTCATTTTAATTCAGTAGAACTCTCAATTCCTCTCCCAAATTCTCTCAATTTTCTCTCATCTTCCATTGGAGATCATGCTTGAAATTTGGGGAAAACTCAAGTCTTCATCAGAACCTTCTCAATCTTCTTGTTAAATTCAAGGTATGTGGGTTTGATTCATGGTTT
>JBCEWC010016098.1:0-13326 GCA_038996855.1 Solanum aculeatissimum | reverse complement strand
AATTGGTGCTCATTTGACCAAGCCATATCATGTCTTGTATACATAGTACTAGTACACATGAAACGTGGGGTGTTACAGTTGACCATATTGGTGACGTTTCAAATTTTCCTATCCGTTGTCAGATAAAAGCTCGTCGTCAAGTGATGCCTCACGGTAAGGCTTACAGACCGTGAGTCACTACCCGGTCCGTGTAGTGCATATTTCCAGTGACAGTTTCCAGTTTTCTTCCTCATTTTATTAATGATTTTATTATGATTTTTAATTAATCCTAAGGTCATTTTAGCATTTTTAAACCCCCCAAAACCCCTAATTTAGCCCTATGCATCTTTATTCAATTACAACTCTCTCAATTTCTCTCAAGACTCCATTGAAGGCTAGGTTTGGGGATCAAGGAAGCTCAATTCTTCTTCAAATTCTTCTTGTTATTATTGATTTAATCAAGGTATATGGTATTGATTCATGGTACTCCTTTCAACCATTAAGATCCAAAACTTTTCTTCTTCAATTTTGATGAATTTTGCTCTCTTTGAAATTGGGTCTTCTAATTTATGAATGATTTAATTCAATTGAGTTGTGGGATGTATTTAGTGTTGATTTTAAGATGAATTAAGCACCTAATTGTTGAATTCCATTGATATTATGAAGATTTAAAGATGCATGTCCCCTTGTTCTTCAATTCAAGCATGGATAGTATGAATTATGCTTTTAATTGATGATTTCATAATGTTTGGAGTATGAACCTATTTTATTATGATGAGTTAAATGTCATATCAAATACCCATGCTTTTCAATGATCATCTATGCATTGCATTCGTGAGCATGAAAGGCTTGATTGATGAAACTCTTTCTAAGGGTTTCACCCTCTTGATATGATATGACTTGATTTTGATATGACATGGGAATTGACTAGAATGTGATCACAGCTTGTCTTGATATAGCTCTATGATCATCTTGGGTATTTTACACCATATTATTATGTTAGAATGAGCTACTCCTATGCATTGATCTATGGATTTGATTCTTGAAACTCTTTTTTGGCTTTTTAGCCTAATTATAGAAACACTTGGCATATGATTTTGGGCTTCTGGGCCAACTTTGCATTTCTGTGACTTGAAGTATTGAAAATCTCCATTTTGAAAGCTCATATATGTATATGTATTCCCGTGGGATGAGACTTAGCATCGAGAGATTGGAGTCGGGGTGGACTACATCCAAGGGTCCATACTCCATTCCATCGAACCATGTGCCACCATGGGTTATCTCCCAAGATGGGATTGACTTGTTATGCATCCCCTTTTTAAGGATTGACTTGGGATCTACCTGGCAAGTAGTCTAATTCCAAGTAGTAGCTCGCTTGGTATCTCTTGTTGTCGATTGAGGTCACTTCCCTGCTATGATATGTAGGTTTGCATTCATGCATCATGGCACTTCA
This sequence comes from Solanum aculeatissimum, assembly GCA_038996855.1. Taxonomy (NCBI): domain Eukaryota; kingdom Viridiplantae; phylum Streptophyta; class Magnoliopsida; order Solanales; family Solanaceae; genus Solanum; species Solanum aculeatissimum. The sequence continues at coordinate 11,894 of JBCEWC010016098.1, read as the reverse complement.
TAGAATATTGTTATGATAGTCCCTCCTTGATTATAAATATTCTTTCTATACATATATGTGCCCTCGTTATCTAACTTGTTTAGTAGGTTCATGTTCATTTGCATGGCATGCCCGCATACTTAGTGCATTATATGTGCTAACCCATACTCTTTGTCTACATGATTTAACCATGCAGGGGCCGGGGAGGACATTCATCTACCGTTGGACGTTTAGTTGGGATATCAGACTTGTTGCTTAGTGGTGAGCCCTATACTTCAAGGGAAAAACCAACCATCTTCTAGCTTATGTTTCTTTATAATGCTTTATCTATCTTATGACTTGAGGGTGAGCTCGGATTATGTCGAGGCCTCGTCTTATTATATGTAGAGGCATTATTGGACATGTCAGATTCTATTGTACACCGTACTATGTGCTTATTTGAAATATTATGACTATCTATGCTTGTTATGATTATTTATGCTTTGATTATGCTTCCGCTTATGCTATTATGATTTGTTGGATGGAAATGTGCTTATGTGGAAAGTCCCTAACCCTTCTTGCCCCCATAGCTTGAGTGATACTTAGCCGCCCCTTAGAACATACTTGTTATGTGCTATGTGAGTCATGCTTATCCCATTCCCAGCAATATCCCCATAGCTTGAGCCCAAAGCCCCAAAATCCCTTAGACTTATATGCTATTACTTGTATTTCACACTTTTGAACCAATGATGTGTGCAATGATGCGTGGATGGATTGATCGAGAACTCTTGAGTACTCCTTCGGCATGTCACATCTAGGCTCTATTATCGGGTCGTGACATCGCACATCACTTCTCCAAGTTTGTCTATATCTATGTGTTGTTGTGCTCCACGTTTGTGGACAAAGTCACTCGTTCATAGAGTATTGGTCATGCGAGTGACCCCTCTCCCCTTTGTTCTCTGCGTTCACAAGTTGGTCTCCACGATTGCGGAGGTCTTTGGACCCTTACCCTCTATGTTCATGGGAGCCCACTTGCGATTGTGAAGGGTTTTTTACACTTGAATAGCTTTAAACTCGTGAAACACCATTTTTAGCCATTTTCACAAACTTTAAGCTTTTTGAGGAAAGTTTGAAAAGAGAATTTCAACAATAATTTTGGGTAAGTGATTTTAACATTTTATTGATCATTTATCATAAGTTTTATCTTGAAATTCGTGATTTTTAATTTCCAAAATGATTTCTTAACTTTGAAGATTGATTACTCACTTAATTAGAACTCGATTCTGGTGGAATGTGTTCCCATAAACTCTATTTTTCTTGTAGAACTCAATTTTAAAGTCAATTTTAAAATTTGAAAACTTCAATTTTTAGCTCTAAAATTGACCAATTTTCTCCTAAGTCTGAGCCATGCCAATATGGGTATCAAAATGCTCCTTTTGATGCGTAATATCTAATTTTGATAGTGATTGGACGATTTGAGGATTGTTTGGATGCTTGAGATGATTGAAAGCTTGTTCAACTGCAATTTTGACATTGAGGTAGGTTCGACCAACTTTTTTGGGACTAGATTGAGTTATTGAGTAAGTCATGTGGTAATTAAAGATGTAGATTGATTCATGAATAAATGGCTTGTGATGTTAGATTGCGATCTTAATGATAAATTGAGTCTAACATTTGAGATATAATCTACTTCGGTCATTACCATGATAATGTGAGACTTGACATACCCTTGAAGGGGATTTGTTGAAACTTGGTGTCATTCATGACTTATTAGGGGATTGAAAACATATTTTTGACTTGCGGAGTATAGATTTGTTTGAAATTGATCATTGATGAGGAAGGGTTGTTAATATGGTTTATTGATGTACTTTTGGCTTTAGTTGATGGTCTTGATCTAGCCTTGTGATGCTTTAACCGTTGTCTCTATTTATCATTTCTTGTGATCCATCTCCTATCTTACTCTATTATTGCCTGGGTATGCACATATCTTACTCTATTATTGCATTGGTATGCACACATCTTTCTCGATTGTTGCATTGGTATGCACATATCTTACTCTGTTGTTGTATTGGTATAGAGATATCTTACTCTATTATTGCATTGATATGCATACATCTTACTCTATTGTTGCATTGCTATACAAATATCTTACTCTATTGTGGCATTGGTATGCACACACCATACTTATATATGTTTCCATTGGCATGCATACATCATATATCGTATCTATACTATCTAAGGCCCGGAACGCCATAACTTATTAGAGTACATGACCTATGCTTCCCCCGGGTTCTATCTGGTAACTTCAACTCGATAGATTTGTACATTGGCCTTGCGATGGTCGTGATTCCACCTTATTACATACTTGTTCGATTTGTCTTACCCAATCAGTTTAACCTACTGTATACATTTTGGTGTACTCACCCCTACTTTGTTTCATCCATGTAAATCATTCATAGGCATTCAGGAAAGGGTAGTCGATCATTCTATCGGAGTATTGTGGATATCACCTATATTTTTATGGTGAGACTTAGACTTCGAGTCGTCATGGATCCTCAGATTATCTTTCATTTCTTTTCTATCAGACTATGTATCAAATATTATGAGATAGTCTTATATTTTAATGAGACAAATGTATTTTTCTCTTCAGTAGTATATTTAGATGCACTTGTACTCATGGCTCCAAATTTTGGGATGTTTGATGTTATGTTGTGATAACTTCTGCTTTATTTCATTTTTCTATAGTCGTAACCCATTTTGATTCGTGACAAGTTTGTATCAGAGCTCTTGGTTTGCTGGGCTCATGATTCAATAGAAGGGTGTCTAGTAAGTCTCATGGATCGGCGTGTAGATATTCACACCCATCTCCTGAAGGCTAGGGGGTACTCTTTAGGAAATTTTCATGTATTGCTTCAGATTCTTGCATTTCTTTGTATTACCCACTTTGAAAAAGTCTAATCTACACTTTCTGTGTAGATGGTTATTATGAGATCCCGACAATCACGGGAGAGCCTGAGTTCAGTGATGTGGCTCATACTCATGGTCGAGGCATAGTTCGAGATCGGGATAGAGGTCAAGGACTTTCTATAGGGGAAAATCTACCTAGAGGTCAACTGAGGTCAACTTCTCTAGGGCTTGCATATGATCCAGAGAGGCGTGCAAATCCTATTCCTCCACCTTCAATTCAGGAGTTGTTATTGAGGTTATTGGCTAGATTGGAGGGAGCTCCTCCAACCCCAGCTACAGTTGAGATATTGATTTCTCCAACACCTATTGATCATACTATATCCCTAGAAGGGCAAGGTATGGTTCATGTTAGTCCTTCTCTATGCCCAGAAGATCCTCTTATGGCAGTTGTGACTCTACTTCAGACACCTCCGTTGGGTGCAGTACATAGTTTTAGAGAATGAAAATTGCTCTATCAATTGTAGAACCTTTATTTATGGTGCCACCATCTTTTTCTAGGAAATCTATGTCCTTGGCTAAGCAGAAGAGTTTTGAGAGGTTTTTTCGACTAGATCCTCCGAGATTTGATGACACCCTGGCTGATAGAGCTTATGATTTCTTATCAAAGTGTCAGGATCAATTGTGTAATTTAGCCATTTGGAGCCGCATGGAGTTAATTATACAATTTATCAACTTACCAACTTCACTAAGGAGTGGTAGAGGTTAGTTATCGCTCGTTGACCTTTTGGATCTCCAATTATGACCTGGACACAGTTCATAGTAATATTTTTTAAGAGGTTAATGCCATATAGTCTTCAAGACAGTCATTGTGATAAGTTTAATAGGCTTCATCAGGGTTCCATGTAAGTGTCAAACTATGAGGCTAGAATTCATACTCTGTCCAGATATTCTCTATCCAACATTCTTACTCAGTTCTAGCAGATTCGAAAGTTAGCCAAGGGATTGGCAGTTTACCTTCATGAGGCTAAAACATATTTTGTTCTAGTGGGAGGCATATTTCAGAGTGTTGTTGATCATGCTCGTATGAAAGAGCGCATTCGAAAAGATAGATAGAGTGGCAGATGAGGCCCGACATGAACAGTGTAGTAGACACCCACCACTAGATAGAGAGTTTCAGAGGCAGGGCCATATGGGTCAGTTAGTTCAGGTAGCTCTTCTAGAATTTGATATTATTGACAGATCCAGACCTTCACAGGCGGGTAGCACACCCAGACATGGTGGCTTTTTCAGGGCATCCATCTAAGAGGAAGGAGATTAAAGCTTGTTACCATTGTGAGGAAATTAGACACTTTGCTCATTGATGTCCTCACTGTATACCTTCTACCCAGCCTTCAGAATCTCACCACCCCAACAGTAGCAGCTAGAGACACCTCTCAATGTATAAGGGGAGATATCAGAGGAGGATGTGGCACATTGAGAGGTGGAACTTGTGGAGGCCTACAGGCTAGTGGTGGTCGTGGAGTTTGTTATGCTATTCTGGATACAGCTGAGGCAGAGTCTTCTGATGCAGTTATCACAGGTATGGTTTTGGTGTGCCACTCTTCAGCTTCAATTTTATTTGATCAAGGCTTTATTTATTCCTATGTGTCGACTTATTTTTCTTTGAATATTAATATTTTGTGTGAGCCACTTGAAGAGCCTATATACGTTTCCACCCTAGGAGGTGAATCTTTAGTGGTGAATCAAGTGTACCAGGGGTGTGACATGACCTTTATGAGGAAAGATACTATTGCTGACTTGATATTGTTATATATGGTGGACTTGATGTGATATTGGGTATGGACTTGTTATCGCCTTATTATCTTGTTCTTGATTGCTATGCGAAGATAATGACTTTATCTTGTCCAGAATTACCTGAGTTAGTGTGTGCAGGAGCACCTAGCTCCTATCCTAGGGGAGTTATTTCTTATATGTGTGCTTATCGGATGATAGAGGACACCAGGGTTAGTAGGGATTTTATGGATGTTTTCCCTACTGATTTGCCAAGTGTTCCCACTAATCATGAAAAAGATTTTGCTATTGATGTGGAGCCAGACACCAAGCCCATATCTATTCCTCTTTATTAGATGGCTATGACTGAATTAAAAGAGTAAAAGGAGAAATTAGAAGATTTGCTGAAAAAAGGCTTTATTCATTCTAGTCTGTCTCCTTGGGGTGCTCCTGTATTATCTGTGAAGAAGAAAGATGGTACTATGTGTATGTGTATTGACTATCGCCAGCTTAACAAAGTGACCATCAAAAATAAATATCCCTTGCCTTGCATTGATGGTTTTTTTAAACAATTACTGGGTGCCTCAATATTCTCCAAGATCAATTTGAGGTTCGGACATCATTAGTTGAGAGTTTGGGAGTCTAACATCCCAAACATAACTTTTAGGGCCCGTATGGGCATTATGAGTTCGTTTTTATGTCTTTTCGATTTACCAATATCCTAGTTACTTTTATGGAGTTGATGAACTGGATGTTCAAGCCCTATTTTGATACATTTGAAATTGTGTTCATAGATTATATCTTTGCTTATTCCAAAAGCGAGGCCGATCATGTTCAACAGTTGAGGACTGTACTTAAAAGATTAAGGGATGAGAAGTTGTATGCCAAATACTCAAAATATGAGTTTTGGCTTGATTCAGTTGCATTTCTTGGCCATGTTGTATCAAAAGAGGGTATTATGGTTTATCAGGACAAAGTAACAACCATGCGTGAGTGGGTTAGGCCCACTTCTGTTACTAAGATTTGGAGTTTCATTGGTTTGGCAGGGTATTATCGATGGTTTTTTCAGGGTTTTTCCTCTATAGTAGCCCCGTTCACTAGATTGACTCAGAAGGATGTGATATTTCAGTGGTCGGATGAGTGTGAGTCGAGCTTTTAAAAGCTCAAGGATTGATTGACTTTAGCACCTATTCTTGCTTTACCCGAGGGTGGAGTACCTTTAATAGTATATTCTGTTGCCTCTGGTATGGGTTTTAGTGGTGTATTGATGCAAAGAGGGAAGGTTATAGCTTATGCTTCTAGACAGTTGAAAGTGCAGAAAAGAAACTACTCTACCTATGACTTAGAGTTGGCTGCGGTTGTATTTGTGTTGAAGTTGTGGCGACATTATCTTTATGGGGTGTATTGTGAGGTCTTCACTGATCGTTTAAGTCTCAAATATATCTTTTATCAGCCTAACATGAAAATGAGCCAGCGTAGGTGGTTAGAGTTTCTTAGGGACTATGATATCTCTATTGTATATCACCCGGGGAAGGTAAATGTTGTAGAAGATGCTTTGAGTCGAAATGCTACTAGTACGGGGAGTTTGGAATTCTTGAGGGCTTAAGAGAAGTCCCAAGACCTAGAGGTTCAGTCGCTTGCTTGATAGATGGTTCAGTTGGATATTTCTCCTCCTAATAGTATTTTTGCTTTCGTTCAAGCTAAATCTTCCTTGTTTGATCATATGTGTGCCCATTAATTTGAGGACCCCAGGTTATGTTTGATTCGCGATAAGGTGTTGAGGGGTGAAGAAAAGATAAGTGTTATTGATTCTATGGGTGTTTTGAGGATAAATGGTAGAGTTTGTATTCCCAAAGTAGGAGATTTAGTGAGAGTGATCCTAGATGAGGCTCGTTGTGCTAGGTATTCCATCTACCCGGGTGTAGCTAAGATGTACCATGACCTAAAATAACATTATTGGTGGTTTGGGTTGAGAAGGGACATAGCTGAATTTTTGGTAAAGTGTTTGAATTGTCAACGAGTCAAGTATGAACACCAAAAGCCCGATGGATTGATGTAAAAGATGCCCATTCCCGAGTTCATGTGCGAAAGAGTGACTATGGAATTTGTTACAAGTTTTCCTATGGCTTTGGGAAAGCTTGATTCAGTTTGAGTAGTGGTTGATCGTTCGACCAAGTCGTCTCACTTCTTACGGTGAAGACTAGCTACAGTGCGAAGCAGTTGGCTAGGTTATTTATCTGGGAGATAGTCAGATTGCATGGTGTACCAGTATCTATAGTATCCGATAGAGGAGCTACGTTTACCTCTCCTTTTTGGCGGGCTCTATTGCATGGTTTGGACACTAGAGTGGATTTAAGTTCAACTTTCCACCCCCAGACAGATGGTCAATCAAAGTGCACCATTCAAGTGTTGGAGTACACGCTATGGGCTTGTGTGATTGATTTTGGTGCCCGATGGGACGAGTACCTACTTTTGGTATAGTTTGCATACAATAATAGTTACCATTCCAGCATCCAAATGGAACCACTTGAGGCCTTGTATGGTTGGAGGTGTAGATCACCCATTGGATGGTTTGACTCAGGTTCTAACAGTGTGTTGATTATGGGCCTACTTATAGATGCCATAGATCGAATTTGTTTTATTTAGGGTAGGCTTTTGACAGCTCAGAGCAGCTGAAAAAGCTATGCTGACCAAAGGACTAGACCTTTGGAGTTCTCTGTTGGTGACAATGTTTGGCTAAAGATTTTTCCCATGAAGGATGTGATGAGATTTGGGAAGAGGGGAAAGCTCAATCCCAAATTCATTAGCCTATTTGAGATTTTTAGGAGAGTTGGTGAGGTTTCCTATGAGCTGGTATTACCACTGAGATTATGATTTGTTCATCCTATTTTTCTTATTTCTATGCTTTGTTGGTATATTCTAGATGAGTCCCATGTGATCTCTCCTGACTCTGTTGAGTTGGTTTCAGAATTGTCCTATGTTGAGGTGCATATAGCTATATTGGACAGACAGGTTTGGGGATTGTGATCCAAAGATATATCTTTTGTGAAGGTTCAGTGGCAGCATAATTCTGTTGATGAGGCTACTTGGGAGTTGGAGTTGGATATGCATGCTAGATATCCCATCCTTTTTTAGGGTTCAGGCACTCCTCTTTTCTTTATGTTCGAGGACGAACATTATTTTTAGTGGTGAATGATGTAATGACCTAGATTGTCATTTTTGGCCTTATCTCTAAAAATTTATGTTTTACCCATTCTTATGGTCTTTTTGGCCTATTTTGAACTATGTGAATGATTGAAACTGAAATCCAGAGTTCTAAAATGGTAAATATGCATTTTTTCAGTTTTGGAAGCTTAAGTTATTGAAAAATTGAGTTTTTGCACCTTTTTGTTTTCTGGTGTCAGATCGGGGATCCGTCAATTTCATTAGTTCTGGATGTTGAATCTAAACAACATAAAGTTGCAGTGCTGAATTTTGAGTTAAAAATGAGATTTTTAGGCTCAAAGTTGTGAATTTAGTTAATTTCGAGACCAAGTTTGACTTTGTTCAATATTCGGTCTTTGGAATCTCAAATTAGAATTTTGACAGTTCTAATAGTTCCGGATTATGAAACTAACACTAGATATGGTCTCAGAATAATTTTTGGAGTTGTCGAGGATAGTTTTTGTATATTTACTTTTAAACCAATTTTATTGAGTCGGATTGGTAAATATGGCGAAGAGGCCTCAAAATTATTTTTTGATGTTCCATAGATCCAGATCGTTTTTTCTAGTATGGATACATATAGAGTTTGGGAATTCTGATTTCGGATGAGTTTCAAGTGTCTAGTCCATATTGATTTGAGTTGTGATGTTGTTGGTTTGTGTTGTTGTCTGGTGCAGACACATCTCTTCTCCGGATTTGCGGAGAAGCCTCCGTGTTCGAGGAGGTCTTGATGTTGTTGTGGTCCGCATTCACAGACAAAGTCATGCGTTCACGGAAAGTTGGGCATGCGAGTGAGCCCCCTCCCATTCGTTCTCCACATTTGTGTGTTTCTCTTATCGATCGCAGAGGTCTTTTGACCCTTACCCTCCACGTTCATGAGACCCCACCCGCGATCACAGAGAGCTTTTTACACCTAAACAATATTTAACCCGTCAAACACCATTTTTAGCCATTTCCACGAACTTAGAGCATTTTTAGGAAATTTTGAGAAGAGAATTTCGAAGAAATATTTTTGGTAAGTAATTTTAACATTATATTAATCATTTATCATAAGTTTTATCTTGATATTATCTTAAAATTCATGATGTTTAAAGTCCAAAATTGGGGATTTTTAGACCATGATTGCTTAACTTTGAAGATTGATTTCTCACTCGATTGGAACTTGGTTTTGGTGGAAATTTCGCATATGAACTCCATTTTCGTGTAGAACTTGATTTTAAAGTTAATTTTAAGATTCAAAAACTTCAAGTTTTTGCCCTAAATTGAATAGTTTGTCCCTAATCTAAACCATGCCAATATGGGTATCAAAATGCTCCTTTTGATGTGTGGTGTCCGATTTTGATAGTGATCGGTCGATTTGAGGATCATATGGAGGCTTGAGTTGATTGAAAGCTTGTCCAAGTGAGGTTTCAACATTAAGGTAGGTTCGTCTAACCTTTTTGGGACTAGATTTGAGTTATTGAGTAAGTCATGTGGTAATTGAAGATGTAGATTGATTCATGAATAAATGGCTAGTGATGTTAGAATTGTGATGGATATGTAGATCCATATTATGCCAAAGGTTTAGTAGATTGTGATGTTAATGATAAATTGAGTCTAACACTTGAGATATGAACCTCTTCGGTCATTACCATGATAATGTAGGACTTGTTTTACCCTTGAAGGGGATTTGTTTAAACTTGGTGTCATTCATGACTTAGTATGGGATTGAAAGTATATTTTGTGACTTACAAAGTCTAGATTTATTGGAAATTGATAATTGATCAAGAAGAGATGTTAATACGTCTTATTGATGAACTTGTGGCTTTAGTTGATGATCTTGATCTAGCCTTGTGATGCTATGAACATTGTCCCTGCTTATCATTTCTTATGAGTCATCTCTTATCTTACTCTATTGTTGCATTGGTATGCAGATATCTTACTCAATTTTTGCAATGGTATTCACACATCTTACTCTATTGTTACATTGGTATGCACATATCTTGCTCTATTATTACATTGGTATGCACATAGCTTACTCTATTGTTGCATTGGTGTGCATAGATCTTACTCTATTGTTGCATTGTTGTGCACAGATCTTACTCTATTATTGCATTGGTATGCATGTATCTTACTCTGTTGTTGCATTGATATGCACACATCTTATTCTATTGTGGCATTGGTATGCACACACCATACTTATATATGTTAGCATTGGCATGCACATATCATATATCGTACCTATACTATCTAAGGCCTGCAACGCCTTGACTCTTTAGAGTACATGGCCTTCGACGCCCCCGAGTTGCATATGGTAGCTTTGACTCGATAGATATGTACATCGACCCCTCGACGGTCGTGATTCCACTTCATTCATGGCCTGCGATGCAATTACATACATATATTTCATATGTATTACATTATTGTCTATTGCTATATTTATCATTATCTTCTGTTATGTTATTATGTACTAACCTTGTTATGCAGGTGTTAGGATTCTTCATTATTACATACTTGTTCAATTTCTCTTACCAGGTCAGTTGAACCTATTAGGTACATTTCGATATACTCATTCCTACTTTCTTACATCTCTGTAGATCTTACACAGGGTAGTTGATCATTCTATCAAAGTGTTGTGGATATCATCCTGATCATTATGGTGAGGCTTAGACATTCAGTCACCGTGGATCCTCAGATCATCTTTCATTTCTTTTCCATCAGACTATGTATCAGATATTATGAGATAAACTTGTATTTTCTTGAGACAGAAGTATTTTTCTCTTCAGTAATATAGAGATCATTTTACGGGGATTCGTTTTGTATTTCCAACGTGGAACTTATTTTTTTCTATTTTAGTCGTAATTTATATAATTTCCTTCATTTCTTGAGATTTTACACCCTAATAAGCCCTATTGATCTTTTGATTGATGTTTTGATAGCTGAGAAGTGTGTGGAGGTGATCAAAAAGGAAAATTCTCAATTGGACTAATCTAGAGTGTGAGGAACCGCCTTCTAGGTAGGCTATGCTTTTTTTTAACCCATAGACTGAGGTGAAAATGTGTGGATGTGTTGTATATGGACTGGACTTATTGAGTATGTGTTGTATATGATGGTATGAGATGCCAAATATTGTATTGGCTATAGCTATTATTTTAGCTGAGTTCTGACATTATTAAACTACAAAAAGATCTGGTAAAGGTTAGATATGGGTTGTTGCCATGTAACAGGTGTCTATATGTAACCACCCGAAATTTTTTGAAACCCCTTATGGTTGGTCTTGTATAGTGTTATAATAGTCGTGGTTGAAATTTTGTAGCCACGGGTTGAGTTTAAGTAGCCGAACACAAAATGGGTCATTTTGGGGCCTAGAGAGGCCGTTTGGACAGTGAACTTCATAGAACCATAACATTTGATTTAGTTCGCACTGTGTGGGATACTACATATCAAATGAAAGCTCTTTTAATTATCTTTGAAACTCAACTGGTTTCACTCAATTCCAAGGTCGTATGAGGAAATTGTGGCCAAAAGGGTAGGACTGCCTGAAATTCGGAAGACATTGGAGATAGGCTCTGGAAATGGCCCAAGGCATGGGAGACGAGCCGTGAAACTTTGAAAGGTCCGTGTGGGGGTTCCGTCAAGTGGTCCATGTGCTGGGGGTGGCAAAGACCCACCCCAAAATCTAAGTTAGGGTCCACGGACCACCCCACGGTCTGTGAGACCTCAAACGGACCGTTTGGTGGTCCGTCAAGTTGGAAAGAGGCTTGGCAAGGCTGTGGGCTGAAGATTTGGCTAAGGAAAGTCATATGGAGAAGTTACACAGACCTTCATACGTGGAATGGGCCATTTTGGGCTACGTTTCGCCCTGCGTGCTGAAATTTTGTCTGTTTCATTAAAGGTTAAGTTGTAATTTGGTTGATCCCTATGCCCTTTTTAGACTTCCTAAGGTCCCCTAAACCCCTAAATAAATCCCCTAACCCCCATTCATCCACTCAAACTCTTCTACACTCTCTTTAGAAATTTCAAAACCCTCTTGGCCTCCATTGAAGAAAGCTTGGAGAAATTGGGGAAGAAGACCT
>JBCEWC010016097.1:0-13326 GCA_038996855.1 Solanum aculeatissimum | reverse complement strand
CTTTCTCTTACTCTTTGGTCCTCCTCTACGGACTACCATCTACGATACATAGAAATATTTATGGGTCATAGAGTTATGTCATGAAAGGAGTCCCAAAGCTCAATATTTTTCTAAGTATAGGGGGAACTACAAGACGTACATCACGAGCTGTAAAAATTATTATGAATCTTGAAACCATCTTATGAAAAACAGAATGGGGTTGAACTATTTACGTCATGGTTTACAATCACCTATTTATTGGTCATAGGTACTAGTACGAGTTACAAACACCCTTCATGGAACTCATAGCTTTTTACCCCTCTCTGAATCTCATCTATGAAACCCATCTATGGTCCATAGAATCATCTACAAGATGTAGAGTTGGTTTGTTGATCAAGTTAAAAAGCTGAAATATTTTTAAGTATGAAAGCCAATCACGAGACCCCTTCTACGGATCGTAAAACCTTTTATAGGTCATAGAAGTGTCTTTGGGGTGACAAGCAATGACTGAATTTTCTCATATTCTTCTGGGATTTTAAACTTCCTAGTTTAGGATATTTTAGGAGGTGTTACATTAGTCTAAATGGGTACAAGAATTTCTAAGAATGCAATGTATAAAATAAAATCATGACACAACTCCCACCACAAGGAAGGAAGAGAAGAAGTTATTGGAGATTGTCTTCATCTTCACCTATGAAACATAACTACCCTGCATATAAACTACACCAAATGGTATAACAAGAGCAATATTAGTACAAACAACATGTACTTGTAGATATCATTGGTAAATCTAAAACCCATAACACAATATCAAGTAAATATTTGGAAGAAACCATGCAATAAGAAAGTAAACCATCTAAATCTCTTGTTCATATACTCTTACCATCCTGATTACCGTAACTATAACTAGCACACTTGATTACATCTTTCTCACGGTAGTCTGCTGCCAGCTATACCATTAATCATTCCATTCCCTTATCATGCTAAAGATTTCCAAGCCTAACATCTTATATGATCATGACTTAACCCCTTATCACATAGTGGGATTCTGAATCTACACCACTACTAACTCTATTTAACTAATCAATCACTTTTCCTCATGTTCTCACACCAACACCTGATCCTAGACTACTAAGCCAATCTTTTACAAGATTTCAAAACTAAAATGGTTTGGCTTCATTACAATGAATCCAATGTTGTCCTGCTATGGTAGGATCTAACTTTTTATAGCAGCTCCGCCATAAAAGAATTTCACCTGCTATGACAGTTTGCATGGAAATAGAAACTCGATCTTCCTTCCCAAAACCTCTATTAACATATACAACAATAGGACCAAAATATAATTTGACTCTAACTCATCCAATCTCGGATTCACAAACCATCAACTACTTTCCACTTGATCGTGTGCAACGTTATCTATGTTTGTATGAATTTTAAGAAGATAATCATAATATAGTAAGACAGATGATGTACAATCACATCACGAATATAGAATCACTAAGACTTTCAGTCTTCAACCTAAATTAGTATACATAATAGGCATAATTAATCATAATTACAACACTCAATTAGTTCTGAACCACCACCCAAACTGTTAGTGTGTAAGCGTGACACTTTTCCTAATAGTTAGTGTGTCAATGTGTCACCCATTCCAATATGCACTAACATGGGATCCAATCCAATAATAATGTTCTTTCAATCAAAAATATATTAGCATGGTACCTAACTCAATAGTTAGTGTACCGATGTGGTGTCATATCTAGTAATCACAATAATAATCAGAATCATAATGGATGATTTATACACTTGCACCATCAAGTAATGGGTTCATGTCAAACCATGACATGTGAAAACACATTATCAAATTATCTTTTATAATCAATTTATAGTTTCAAAATATCAATCTTAAATGCAACAATCAAAGATAGTCCTTTCATGGACCTCATACATAAACTACTAGTGTATTAGTGTGACACTTGTTCCAATAGTTAGTGTGCCAACATGAAACCCAATTTAATATGGATTGAGGTGGTGTTTTATCTAATATGTACCAATGCGGTATCGATTTAATAGTTAATGTGACGGAGTGTTACCCAATTCAACAACTACAATCATAGTTAAAATCATAATGAATGATTCATACACTTGCACAATTAAGTACCAGGTTCATTGGGTGCAATTTCATCACAAGTTATCACTTCACTCCATGTTCTTTCCTTTTTCTAACCATATATTATAAATGCAATACTAGTTAAATAGTTCATAAGCACATATAATACAAATGAGAAAATTCAATTATTACCTACTATCACGACCCAAGAGTAGGGCCTGGATGTGACATGGCGAAGAAGAACCCGAAGGTCCTCGATCAAGCCATCATAGCATCATCACACATATCATCGGGTCGAAAGCGCATAATAAAGCACATAACACAAAATTCTAAATGATTTCGGGGCTTTAGACTCAAGCTATGGGGATGTTGCCGAGAATGGGATGAGCATGAGTCACATAGCACATAGCAATTACGTTCTAAGAAGCGGGTAAGTATGACTCAAGCTATGGGGGTAATAAAGGATAGGTACTTTCCACATAAGCACATTCCCACCCAACACATCATGATAGCATAAGTGGAAACATAATTGATGCATAGGTAACAATGGCAAAGCATAGAAGTCATAATATCTCAACAAGCACATAATACGGCGTACATAGAATCTGATACAAATATCCAACCATACCTATACAAGAGTACGACGGGGTCCTCAACACAAACCGGGCTTACCCTCGAAACACAAAGTAAATAAAATGAAAAAAATAAGGTAGAGGAAAATGGGTATTGCCCTTGGAGTGTAGGGCTCACCACAATCAACAAGAACAAGAATCTCACTAGCCGTCCAATGGTGGGTGAAGGTCACCTCCGGTCCCTACATGGTTAGAACATGTAGACAAAGAGTATGGGTTAGCACATTAGATGCACTAAGTATGCGGGCATGCAATATGTATGATCATGAACCTACCAAACAAACTAGATGGCAAGGGCACATGTACGTATAGATAGAATATATATAAGCAAAGGAACAATATCGTAACAATATGCCATGAAGTGTCATGATGCATGGAAGCAAGCCTACATATCATAGCGGGGATGTGATCTCATCCAACAAGAGAGGGAACCCGAGCGAGCTACTACTTGGATTAGGACTAATTGCCAGGTAGATCCCAGATCACCCTAAAAAGGGGAGTACAAGTCAATCCCATCAAGGGAGAATACCCATGTTGGCACATGGTTTGATGGAAAAGAGTATGGACCCTTGGAGATAGTCCACTCTGACTCCAATCCCTCAGTACTAAGTCTCATCCCACGGGAATACATATACATATACAAGCTTCAAAACGAAGATTTCAATATTTCAAGTCAAAACAATGCAAGATGGCTACAAGCCCAGAATCACATTTCAAAACCCTTTCAAATCCAAAACATAACTTCTGAATATCATTCTCATAGACCAATGCAAAGGAGTAGCTCATTCTGACAAAACAGAGTGCTCATAGAGCCATATCAAAACAAGATGTGATCACATTCTAGTCAATTTCTAAGTTTTACCAAAATCAAGTCATATAATATTAGGAGGGTCAAGCCCTTATCATGAATTTCATCAGATCTAGCCTTTCATATATGCATATGTCATGAATGATGAGAAGAATGCATGGGCAATAGAGATTAAATCTTAATTCAACAATACGATATGAAATTCAATTGAAAACCATAACTAAATCCCAATTTAAATCATAATTTGAATTACCCATGCCTAAACAAGCTTTCAAAGGATCATGCATATTCCAACCTTCATAATTCCAATGTAAAATGTGATAATTGAATTTAAATAGCCTCCAAATCAATATTGAAACTCAACCCACATCTTAATTTAAACAAACCATCCATAAATTAAAAGAACCATTTACAAGGAAAGCTAAAATTCATCAAATTAAAGAAGATGACCTTGGGTCTTCAAGGTTGAAAGAAGAATCATGAATCAATCCCAAATACCTTGGTAATTCAAGAAGAGCAAGAAGAGTTTGATGAAGAATCTAGTTTCCCCTAATTTTCCAAGCATGGTCTTCAATGAAGGTTGAGAGAAATTGAGAGAAACTTTGAAGAAATTGGAACAATTTGAATGGAATAGAGTGAATAGGGTTTAATCAGGGGTTTTAAGAGAGTTCAAAAGGATTAAAACGACCCTAGGATTAACTAAAATTATAATTAAATCATTAATGAAATGAGGAATAAAAGCTGGAAACAGTCATCGACGGGACACTACACGGACCGTGTAGTGACTCACGGTGCATGGGACCTACCGTGAAGAAACACTTGAAGCATCAAATGATATAATCCTTGGGAAACTCTCTGGACCACCACACGGACAGGCCTCATGGGTCGTGAGGATTCACACGGACCGTGCGCTGGTCCGTGGAGCCTCACTTGGCTCCAGGCCTCGGCATAAATCCTAGGAACTTACTGAAACACCACACGTACGTACTCACGAGCCATGAGGCTTCACACGGACCGTGAGTTGGTCCGTGGAGCCTTACTTGGCTCGAAGTCTTGGTCCATGGCTCAAGCAACTCACTAGAACATTCCACGGACCAGGCTCATGGGTTGTGAGCTCCCACACGGTCCGTGGACCCTCTCATGGTCCACTTCCTTAGCCAATATCTCTCTTTCCTTTTCCAGAACATTTTTCCTACACAGGCAGTCCCACTGTGAAGGCTAGAACATCCACGTCCAAACTCCGAATTGAGTGAAACTAAGTGCTTTGCAAAGATAACTTAAAGAGATTCAATTTGATACATTGTGGCTCACACAGTTCATCCTGTACCAAGAGATATGGCCATTTAAAGTCAGCACATCAACATGATGTCAAACAAAATTTAATCAATATGAATTCCTCCAAGACGGTCATTCAAGAGAGATTCGGGAGACTAATAGACTAACCAAGACAAGCTCAAATCAGCCCTTAACCAGAAATGTACAATTCAAAAAATTTTGGGTCGTTACATCATCTCCCCCTTGAAAATATTCGTCCTCGAATGGGCTAGAACAAGTCTTGAAGGACAACAACCATTGCAACACCAAACATAATGCATCATTCATCATTTCGTAAGCCATTTAAAACTCATGTCAAAATATTATCCAAATCATTTTATGTACATGTATGCATCTAATGCCATGAAACTCAAGAAAACAAAGAATTAGGACCATTCGGAGAGAGAGATAGAACGTAATACCTTAGGCTTGAGTAGATTGGAAAAGATGGGGTACCGTTTCATCATGTTTGATTCCACCTCCCATGTAGCACTCTCCATATGTTAATTTCTCCAAAGCACTTTAATTGAAGTTACTTCATTGTTGTGAAGCCGCATTACTTGTCTATCCATGATCTCGACTAACACTTCTTCATAAGTCAAGTTTTCCTCAACCACGACACCTTCCAAAGGCACAATTGTCTTAGGATCACTAACCAACTTCCTCAACATCGAAACATAGAATACCTGATGAATAGAGCTCATATCCAAAGGCAACTCTAATCTATAAGCCACATTGTCAACCCGTTCGACAACCTCATATGGTCCGACATACCGAGGACACAACTTGCCCTTTTTGCCAAAATGCATGATGTCCTTCATGGGTGATACCTTCACATAAACCCAATCACCTACTTGAAATTTGAGGTCTCTCCTTCTAACATCCGAATAGGACTTTTGGCGACTCTGAGTCGTCCTTAACCTCTCCCTAATCAACTTCACCTTCTCTATAGCTTCAACAACAAAGTCCAGACCTAACAAGGTCATCCCACCTAACACAAACCATCCCACCGGGGACCTACATCTCCTACCATACAAAGCTTAAAATGGAGTCATGTCAATGTTAGCGTGGAAACTATTATTGTAGGAAAACTCAATGAGCAGTAGATGATCATCCCAATTTCCTTTGAACTCCAACACACAAGCCCTTAACATATCCTCCAAAGTTTGAATTGTCCTCTCGGCTTACCCATCGGTTTTAGGATGAAATGTGGTGCTTAATTTAATTCTAGTGCCAAGCCCCTTTTGAAATGATCTCCAAAAGTGAGAAGTGAATTGGGTACCACGATCTGATATGTTAGACCTCGGTATGCCATGCAATCTCACCAACTCTCGAATATACAATTTAGTATAATCCTCAGCACTATATGTAGCCTTGACCGATAAGAAGTGAGCTGACTTGGTCATTCGATCCACCACAACCCAAATAGAATCAAACTGCCTACGAGTATGGGGTAACCCAACCACGAAATCCATATTCACATCCTCCCACTTCCAAGTAGGAATTTCAATATCTTGGGCCAACCTACCGGGCCTTTGATGTTCAACCTTCACTTGTTGGCAATTTGGATATTCCGACACAAACTTTGCTATATCCTTCTTCATACCATGCCACCAATATATCTCTCTCAAGTCCCGATGCATCTTAGTAGATCCCGGATGAATAAAATATTGGGAATTCTGAGCTTCACTCATGATGAACTCTCTTACGTCGTCAACATCCAAAACACACAACCATTCTTGATACCATAGTACACCATTTCTCCCTTGGGAGAAGACCTCTATCTTCTTTTTAGCAACTAACTTCTTTAACTCTGCCAAGGAAGGATCAAAATCCTATTTTGCTTTCACATCAACAATCACGAAAGATTCAGACCCATTTTGAACAACAATACCGCCATCATCCGAGTCGGCCAATCTAACACCCAACCTAGCCAAACGGTGCACATCTCTTACCATTTCCTTTCTCTCCTCTTCAACGTGCGACACACTCCCCATGGATAGCCTACTAAGAGAATCCGCCACCACATTCGCCTTTCCCGGGTGATAAAGAATGCTCATATCATAATTCTTGAGTAGTTCTAACCACCTCTTTTGCCTCAAGTTAAGATCCCTTTGTGTGAACACATATTGAAAACTTTTATGATCGGTGAAGACAACAACGTGAACCCCATACAAGTAATGTCTCCAAATCTTTAAAGAAAACACCACCGCTGCCAACTCAAGATCATGGGTCGGATAATTTTGCTCATGGACCTTCAATTGTCGGGATGTATAAGCTATAACCTTACCCTGTTGCATGAGCACACACCCCAACCCAATCAGTGAAGCATCACAATATACCACAAACCCATCTAGTTCATTTGGCAAAGTCAAAATGGGAGTCGATGTAAGTCGGTCCTTCAAAGTCTACTTGTTCGACCACACAAACTTAGCTTTCTTTTGGGCCAACTTAGTCAACAGGGACACAATAGAAGAGAATCCCTCAAAAAAACTCTGATAATAATCGGCCAACCCAAGGAAACATCAGATATCAGAAGGAGTCAACAATCTAGGCCAATTCTTTATGGCTTTGATTTTCTTAGGATCAACTATAATACCATCGTCGGACACCACGTGACCAAGAAAAGCAACTTCCCCCAACCAAAACTCACACTTGCTAAATTTGGCGTACAACTGCTTCTCCCTTAAGGTTTGAAGCACCAACCTCAAATGGTCTATATACTCCTGCTCATTCTGGGAGTAAATCAAGATATCATCGATGAAGACCACCACAAAGTTATCAAGAAATGACTTAAACACCCGATTCATGAGATCCATCAACACTGTTGAGGCATTGGTCAAACCAAACGACTTCACCATAAATTTGAAATGTTCGTAATGAGTCTGGAAGGTTGTCTTAGGAGTATCACACTCCCTGACCTTTAACTGATGGTAGCCCGAACGAAAATCTATCTTAGAGAAATGTGTATCTCCTTGGAGTTGATCAAATAATTCATCAATTCTGGGAAATGGATACATATTCTTGATGGTCACCTTGTTCAACTGTCGATAGTCAATGCACATTCGGAACGACCCATCCTTCTTTCTTACAAACAACACAAGAGCACCCCACGGTGAAATACTTGTCCTAATATAACCTTTCTCCAACAAATCTTTCAACTGATCCTTCAACTCCTTTAGTTCAGTCGGAGCCATATGGTAAGGAGGAATAGAAATGGGTTGAGTATCCAGAAGGAGATCTATGCCAAAATCCACTTCTCTATCCGGAGGAATACCGGGTAAGTCCTCGGGAAACACATTAGAAAACTCATTAACCACCGAAATCGATTCAAAGGAAGGTGACTCAACCTCCATATCTCTAACCCTCACAATATGGTAAATGCATCCCTTGCAAATCATTCACTGGGCTTTGAGGTAGGAAATAAATTGACCCCTAACGATGGAGTAACTACCCTTCCATTCCAAAACAGGTTCATTAGGAATCTGGAATTTGACTTGCCTAGTCCTAAAATCGACTGAGGCATCTGACGCATGCAACCAATTCATCCAAAGAATAAAATCAAAATCATACATCTCAAGCTCTACCAGGTCATGGGGAAAGACTTTATGCAAAACCAAAATAGGACAACCCCGATACACCTTACGGGCAACAACAGACTCACCCACGGGTGTATAAACTAAGTAAGGTTCCCTCAACATCTCAGGACACAAACCAAATTTAACAACCAACAGAGGAGTCACAAAAGATAAATTTTCACCTGGATCAGGTAAAGCATAAGCATCAAAATCAAAGACTTTTACCATACCAGTCACAACATCAGGAGCTTCGTCCACCTCCTGTCGGACATGAAGAGCATAGAACCTGTTGTTTTTGGGAGCACCACCAACCTAAGCTTTCGCCTTTCCTTGACCACCTGGAGCCGCTTAATCCCCCTTTGCATTTTTTGGATAGTCGACAATATTGTGGTCCATACTCCCACACTTAAAGAAAGCTTCTGAAGCCTTCCTACATCCACCCAAATGATTTCCTACATAATGGCCACAATAGGGAACTCGTGGTACACCCCCAACCTATTCTTTAGGAGGAGGTGCCCTCGGATTGGCAAACTTCACATTTGAACCCTGGCCTTGTTGGAATCAGCCATTATTACCACCACTCCTAGAGTCAGAGAACCTACCATCAAACCGGGCCCTCTTGGATTCGTTCACCCTTCTCTCCTTGAGTTTCTCTCCCTCAATCTGCTCAGCATAAGTCATGAGCCTTGAGATGTCCATTTCCTGAATGAGCATGGCGGTGCAACACTCTTTCACAACTAAGTCGGAGACCCCAAAAATAAACTTGTGCATCCTTGCACGAGGATCAGCTACCAACATATGAGCATACTTTGAGAGCTTAGTGAACTTGAGAGAATAGTCCCTCACGGACATGCTACCTTGCTTGAGGTTAATAAATTTAGTCATTTTGGCTTCCCAAAGTTCAAGAGAGAAGCAATGGTCTAGAAAAGCATACTTGAATTCTTTCCAATCCACCTTAGTATATGTGACCCTCTCAACCAACCACTAGTTATACCATACCTGGGCCACCTCTTTCAATTGATAAGCAGTCAACTCAGCCTTCTCCTCAGAACAGAAACCCATAACCATCAACACTTCGTGAGCTCGTCAATAAACTCCTGGCATCCTCATCAGCCTTCGAACCAAAGAACTCCGGAGGATTCATCTGGGTGAAGTCTTTCGCTCTAGAGGTTGGAGTGCCACCAATTGTGGGGTTAGTTGGCCGGGCTTGATTAGCCACCACCTGGGCCAGCATAGCAACCACGTTCTGAAACTCAGTATGAGTCACTTGTTCTTCCACAGGCTCACAAGGGGCTTGTTCCTCATAGACCGGAGCTTATCTAGGGAGGGGAGATTTTCGGGGAGGCAACTTTTGAAAGGGTAACAAGAACACCAACATTTCAGGAAACCTCACAATATAGTTCATAGCATGACACAAGGGACAATGAAGTGAGACAATTCTTAAAATGTCATCATAGCCCCTTTTTCATAGGTATGGGGCGCATCATACCCCTGAACAAGACTCTAATTGATGTAGCATGTTGGACTCCAAGGATCATTACAAACCTAGAGCTCTAATACTATCTTTGTCACGACCCGAGAGTAAGGCCTAGATGTGACATGGTGAAGGAGAATCCGAGAGTCCTCGATCAAGCCATTATAGCATCATCACACATATTATCGGTTCGAAAGCGTATAATAAAGCACATAACATATAATTCTAAGGGATTTAGGGGCTTTGGAATCAAGCTATGGGGATGTTGTCGGGAATGGGATGAGCATGAGTCACACAACACATAACAATTACGTTATAAGGGGCGGGTAAGTATGACTCAAGCTATGGGGGCAAGACAGAATAGGGACTTTCTACATAAGCACATTCCCACCCAACACATCATGATAGCATAAGCGAAAACATAATCGATACATAGGTAATAATGGAAAAGCATAGAAGTCATAATATCTCACACAAGCACATAATACGGCGTACATAGAATCTGATACAAATATCCAACCATGCCTCTACAAGAGTACGATAGGGGCCGTGACACAACCCGGGCTCATCCTCAAAACACAAAGTAAATGAAATGACACAAAACATAAGGTAGAAGAAAATAGGTATTTCCCTTGGAGTGTAGGGCTCACCACAATCAACAAGAACAAGAATCTCACTAGCCGTCCAACGGTGGGTGAAGGTCACCTCCAGTCCCTACGTGGTTAGAACATGTAGACAAAGAGTATGGGTTAGCATATTAGATGCACTAAGTATGCGAGCATGCAATATGTATGATCATTAACCTACCAAACAAACTAGATGTCAAGGGCAAATGTACGTATAGATAGAATATATATATATATATATAAAAGCAAGGGAATGATATCATAACAATATGCCATAAAGTGTCATGATGCAAGGATGCAAGCCTACATATCATAGCGGGGATGTGACCTCAACCGACAATAGAGGGAACCCAAGTGAGCTACTACTTGGATTCAGACTACTTGCTTGGTAGATATCAGATCACCCTAAAATGTGGAGTACATGTCAATACCATCAAGGGAGAATACCTATGTTGGCACATGGTTTGACAGAAAGGAGTATGGACCCTTGGAGATAGTCCACTCCGACTCCAATCCCTTAGTACTAAATCTCATCCCACGGGAATACATATACAAGCTTCAAAACGGAAATTTCAATATTTTAAGTCAAAACAATGCAAGATGTCTACAAGCCCAGAATCACATTTCAAAACCCTTTCAAATCCAAAACAGAACTTCTGAATATCATTCTCATAGACCAATGCAAAGGAGTAGCTCATTCTAACATAATAGAGTGCTCATAGAGCCATATCCAGACCAGATGTGATCACTTTCTAGTCAATTTTCAAGTTTCACCAAAATCAAGTCATATCATATCAGGAGGGTCAAGCCCTTATCAAGAGTTTCATCAGATCAAGCCTTTCATATATGAATATCTCATGAATGATGAGATGAATGCATGGGCAATAGAGATTAAATCTTAATTCAACAATATGATATGAAATTCAATTGAAACCCATAAATAAATCCCAATTTAAATCATAATTTGAATTACGCATGCCTAAACAAGCTTTCAAAGGATCATGCATATTCCAACCTTCATAATTCCAATGTAAAATGTGATAATTGAATTTAAATAGCCTCCAAATAAACATTAAAACTCAACCCAAATCTTAATTTAAACAAACCATCCCTAAATTAAAAGACCCATTTACAAGGAAAGTTAAAATTCATCAAAATTAAAGAAGAGGACCTTAGGTCTTCATGGTTGAAAGAAGAACCATGAATCAATCCCACATACCTTGGTAATTCAAGAAGCTCAAGAAGAGTTTGATGAAGAATCTAATTTCCCCTAATTTTTCAAGCTTGGTCTTCAATGGAGGTTGAGAGAAATTGAGAGATAATTTAAAGAAATTGGAACAATTTGAATGGAATAGAGTGAATAGGGTTTAATCAGGGGTTTTAGGAGAGTTCAAAAGTATTAAAACGACCCTAGGATTAACTAAAATTATAATTAAACCATTAATGAAATGAGGAATAAAAACTGTAAACAGTCACCGACGGGACACTACACCGACCGTGTAGTGACTCACAGTCTGTGGGACCTACCATGAAGAAACACTTGAAGCATCAAACGAAAAAAATCCCTGGTAAACGCTCTGGACCACCACACGGATAGGCCTCACGGTCTGTGAGGCTTCACACGGATCGTGAGCTGGTCCATGGAGCCTCACTTGGCTCCGGGCCTCGGCACAAATCCTAGGAACTTACTGGAACACCACACGGATGGACTCACGATCCGTGAGGCTTCACACGGATCGTGAGCTGGTCCGTGGAGCCTTACTTGGCTCAGAGTCTTGGTCCATGGCTCAAGCCGCTCACTAGAACATTCCACATACGGGCTCACAGGTCGTGAGCTCCCACACGGTCTGTGGATCCTCTCAAGGTCCACTGCCTTAGCCAACATCTCTCTTCCCTTTTCCAGAACGTTTTATCTGTATAGGCAATCCCACTGTAAAGGCCATAACTTCCACATCTGAACTCTGAATTGAGTTAAACAAATTATGTTGCAAAGATAACTCAAAAAGCTTCAATTGGATAGGTTTTGGCCCACACAGTTCATCCTCTACCAAGATATATGGCCATTTAAGTCAGCATATCCACAAGACGTCAAACAAAATTTAACCAATACGAATTCCTCCAAGACGGTCATGCAAGAGAGATTTGGGAGACTCATAGACTAACTAAGACAAGCTCAAATCAGTTGTCACGACCTGGATAGGGGGCCTAGATGTGACATGGCGAAAGAGGACCCAAAGACCATTTATCAAGCCATCATAGCATCATTACACTAATCATCGGTTTGGAAATGCGAAAGCTAAAACATGTAGCACAAAAGCTCTATGGATTTAGGGACTTGGGACTCAAGCTATGGGGATAATACGGGAAAGGGATAGACATGCTTGCATGTAGCACATAGTTATACATCATACATAACATTCGAGAAATTATCATAACATGAGAACAAAATCATAAGAAATACTAATTAACATCATATATATATATATAAGCAAAGATCCCATCATACAAACTAAACGCATAAGAGTAAGGATTTGTCAAAATACGCCTCTATATAGAAGAGTGGGGCCTCGACAAGCTTTGAGGCTCACCTTCAAGTCAAGAAAGTAAATACATGAAAATAAAGGTAGATAGATGGTGTCTATTGCCCTTGAACAATAGGGCTCACCACTAACAAGTTTTCAATAGAGAATCAAGCATCGTCCGAGAGAATATAGAAATCACCCTCATCCCCTACATAGTTAGAACATGTAGAAAAGAATATGGGTTAGCACAATTAAGCACTAAGTATACGGGCATGCAATGCAT
>JBCEWC010016096.1:0-13327 GCA_038996855.1 Solanum aculeatissimum | reverse complement strand
TATTTATAACGACCGGAAAAAAATTTGGTCACTATAAGTATATTTATAACGACCGGAAAAAAATTTGGTCACTATAAATGTATTTATAACGACCGGAAAAAAAATTTGATCACTATAAATGTATTTATAATGACCGGATTCATTTCCCTTCGTTAAGAAATAGTCGTTAAAAGTCTTTTTTCTTGTAGTGGGAATTGGGTCGGGATTGAAAATTGAGTTACATTCTAGGTCAAGAGTCGAGGGATCAGGTCTTAAATTAAATCTCAGGTGAGTCGAGAGTTAGATCCTAGGTCGAGGTTGGGAGTCAGATCCAAGTCAGGGTCGGGAGAATCTACTGACCCTGACGTGACCCCTACCCAAGACTTTAGGCGTGATGGGGTTTGACTTAGACTCAGGGCTGGACTCCTGATCCTTTCCCCGATCTGAGAGTTAAGCTACTGGCCCCAACTTGAGACTTGACTCACAACTCTTATCGAGACTCGATGGAGACCTAATCCTGACTCCCAATCCTACTCAAGACCCATACCCAACCTTGACCTAGGATTCGCTCTCAAACCTAACCCAAGAGTCAAGCCCTCTGGTTGAGGTCAGGTATTGGAACAGGATCAAGAATCATATCCGGGTCAAGGTCAGATCTCGAATCTCGTGTAGGGGTCAAGTGATAAGGTTGAAAGAAAGTTTTAAAAAATATTTTCTCTTGCTTGGAAGTTATTTTTCTTAAATTTGAGGAAAATAAATTCATTTAAAAAAATACTTTTCAAAACATTTAAGTCAATCAAACACGAGAAAATTAAAAATATTTTTCTTCACAATTTCACACCAAACACACCCTTACTGTATAATTTGAGGAACTATCCTTTTCAGAAGTTTTTTTTATCAAATACAAACGCAAACTTTTTTTTTTTTTTAGAAAGAAAACAAAACTTGCAAAAAAGAAATAAAAAAGGAATAATTGGAAAGTAAGAGTGCAATGTAATACTCCTAGGTCAGATCCACGTGTCGGTTAAGGAATAGTAAAAACACAAGTGGTAATTTAGTGGGACCCACGTGGATGCCAACGATGGAAACATTTTCCCCAATTTTAATCTTTCCTCTTTTAATAAATTCATGCCTTAATCATTGCTTCTCCCACTTACATTACCCCTTAAAAAAGAATTTCAATTCATCAAAAATTGAATAATTTTATATAATAAATGTCATCATTGAAAAAAAAAAGAATAATATTATAATTAAGAATACAAGATAAGAAAAAAAATAGTTAATTATGAATACTAATTTCAATATTAGTAGTATAAATAATTTATTCTGATATTAATTATCATAAATTTTGATGTACAGTATACCAAACAACCCCATTAATTAATGTACTTTGACCTAAGTTTATACTGAAAATTCTACGATACATACATTTAAAACAAAGTTTGAAATTGATAATAAATGAAGGAATTGATAAAGATTTATCCAAATGCCTTCTTTATCGAAAAAAAAGGCTCCATGATAAGAGTACCACTAGAATATCTAATTGTGATGTAAAAAAAAATATTTTTTTCTTTTTTCAAAAATTCCAGAGAAAAAACCTTAGTGGATGGAAAATAAAGAAAGAAGTAGACAAAATCCCGTTTGAAGGGGGCAAACGTGGGGTTTTTGTATGGAATTTATGTAACACATATTTCCATTAAAACAATAAAATGTGACAAAAAGGAATTCCACCATCGCCACCATGCTACGGCGGCCGGCCACACCCCACTACCACCACCATTCTTTGCCTATATTCACACCATCATTTCATCATATAAAAAGGAGACACATAAATACATAAATAATAATTATCAACTTGCACACCTTAATAAAAGGCTCAAATTAAAACTCCCCACTAGATCCTTTTATTCTTTTTGGCTTCCATCAAATTCCAAAAGAAATAAAAAATGACTTAATTTGAGTTGATACAGAGTTTAACAGAACGAAGAAGACTTTTCAATCTTGCGGTCTTAAACTAAAGTTATGTCAAATGTACTAAAATGTTCTTTAATCTTGTGGTATTAAACATGTAACGTGTAAAGTTAAGATTAAAATTTTACCAAAAAAGAAATGAATCATTCTTTTTTAAACAGATTTTTTTTAAAAATAGATTATTATTTTTTAAACGGAAAGAGTATATATAAATCCCAAGAATGCTACGTGCCACAATGATTTTTATATAGTCTTTGTATTGACCTTGTAGGGAAGATGTGAGACCGATCAAAGATGGTTCTATATAGCTCTTATGCTTTTACAACTTGTATTATTTTATTTAAAGGCAAAATAAATAGGTTTTTACTCGCTTTAAATATTTAGCTCTAATTTCTAATTTTCTTAGTTATCATTATAATTATTGACTCATGGAAAATGGAAAGCGAAAGCGTCGGCTAATTCATGATACTAATTTATAATAACTTATTAAATTGTACTAATTATAGATAAACTACAATTTATTGCCTATTAATATTTGTATATAATTTAAACTTTTTTAAATATAAAGTTGAAACCCCACATAAGAAGTTTTATCGTTTAGACATCATTGTTATCCCAAAGATTTAGATTTTAAAAAAATGTCATTAAAAGGTATATATCTTGTACCTTAGTTTTTTTCTATTTATTTGTGCTAATGTATATGGTCCGTGGGCATTAATTTATTAATTTGCTATGTAAAGAAGGGCTGTGGAATTTAGGAAAAGGAAAAAGGAAAGGGGAAAAAGAGGGTTGTAGAATAACTTTTGAAACATTTTTTTTTAAAAGAAAATGAAAAAAGGGACATGTTTTCTCCATGCAAATTTAGGAAATTGCATATTTATTTTTTAGTTTCGATTTATATGATATTGATAGATTTTTCTTATATATTTTAGAAGATATTGTGAAATTATAATTGAAGCAGCTAAAGAAATATTATGAAGTCGTTGAAGCAGACACGTCATTACGCAGCTGCCTTGAAAAGATTAAATTAAAAAGCCCATAAATTATTTTTTATTGGCCTACCGGAAGCTACTCAAAAAGCAGTCAATATAAATTATTTTTTAGTCTCGATTGATGAGACATCGATAGATTTTTTATATATATTTCAAAACTATTATAAAATTATAATTGAAGCAACTAAAGAAATACTATGAAGCAGTTGAAGCAGACACGTCAATACGCAGCTACCTTGAGAAGATCAAATTAAAAAGCCCATAAAATATTTTTTATGAACCCCACATAATAAAAGAGAAGAAACAAACAATTAAAGCACAACCGAAAGCTGCTCAAGCAGATAGCACGATCAAAAATTGTGGCCTTAATTTCTTATATATAAGTACTAATACTAAAATTCACGAAGAAATTAAAAAACCTTAAATAATTCATACATAAAAACAAAATGTTACCTACTCACACTATATAATTTTCTGAGACAAGACATCATTGAACACATATGGCTTCGCCACTATGACAGTGCTAAAACGAAAATCTCTACTTATATACACCGTTAGTAATTTGTTAGGGTTTGTTTGGTTTGAGGATAAAGGATAATTAATTTTAGAATGAATTTATTTTATGTTTGATTGAGATAAAATTATAAGATAATTTATTTTGGAATTAGTTATTTTGAAATTATAGAGTTATTTTTATTTTATATTGAGAGTTGAATAACAATTTTTGGGATAACTAATCCCAGAATTAATTTTAGGATGATTTTATTTTATATATGGTTGAGATAAAATCATGGGATAATCTGTCTAAAAATTTTAGTTATCTTGGAATTATAATGTTATTTGTGTCCCACATTAAAAGTAGAATAACAATCTTTTGAAATAACTAATTCTGAAATAATTAATCATGGAATAAATTATTTTCCAGCTAAAATGCCCTTAGTTAATTCTATCCCGACTTCCTTTTCTTCTTTCTTTTTATATTTATTTTGTTGAGTTATAGGCAAAAAGTAATTTATACTCTATTTAAAGCCTGAGGATCCTTAGAAATATTGTTTGAACTTTTTCCTATTTATTAAAAGATTTCGTAATAGGCAAAATCATTTGTAACACCCCCCAAATTCATCCAACCTATTATGAGTAGAGACCCAGAGGAAACTGAGAAAAATATTACAAAAAAATCACTGGACGAAACCATGAAGTCAGTCTACGACACATAGATTAGGTCTCGTCACCCAACGACTTGGTAAAAATTTTCTAAGTCTGAGGCCTCATGTACGAGACCCCATACGGACCGTACATAAATTCACGGCCAATAAAGTATGATCATGCGTGAATGTTTAGAAATTTAACTTTTCAGAATACCGAATGACGAATGAAATAGACGACCCGTATAAATTTTTACGGCCCGTGGAATAGACTTTGTAGGTCAAGGTCCCAGAAACTCAGATTTCTGAACCTTAGAACCACGAGTTGTCAAACGGGCCATAAGTCAACTTACGACCCGTAAAAGGAGGTTTCGTAAATTTCATGTCAATTTTCAGTAACCCAATTTTCGGACACCCTCACTTACGAAAGGCATTTTATGGCCCGTAAGTGGATCTACGGCCCGTAAACGGGGTTTCGTAGGTCTACTCGACAGTTTTAAGAAGGATATTCTTGTCTTTTCCTACCCTTTTTAATTAAAGTCTACGTCATTTTGGACTTAATTTAGGTCCTATATCATAACCCTAAGCGTATTATTCCATAATACACACTTTGAAAATTCTTGAGAGCATCGAAGAAGGAGAAGAGCAAGCGTTTCGAGTCCAAACGCGAGGATTGTCTGTTTTTCCAAATTCCAGGTATGTAAGGTTTTTCAAAGCATAGGACTGAGTCCGTCCACCCGTCCCTTCTTAATCTTGAGTCGAGTTACGTATCAAAATTGAGTATTTAGAATCTTATGATCCAAGTCTTTGAGTTACTTGCATTTAATCTGAGTTTTTCATGTATATATATGATTGAATCAATGAGTTGCATGTTGGTTATATGAAATTCTAGTATAAAATTGCATTACTCTATATAGTTGTTGCTGCATTTTGGATTGAGATCAAACTGTGATTGTTTGAATTGAGTAAATGAAGCATGAAGAGTACATATTCCTATCTTTACATATGCATGTGTTGAACATCTCACGTGTCTTATGTGCTAAGCATGATTTTTATGATATTAAGTAATTGTACGAGTTGAAGTCTTGCACGATGTAAGGTAGAGTACCGAGCTGCATTGCATGAATGATAATCCTGAGTTACTGAGCTATTGAGGAATTGAGTTGAGTTATTTGAGATGAGTCAAAGAGATAAGTTTGAGTTAATTTTCGTGAGCACATTTTAGTCTTGGAAGGAGTATTGAGCACCGAGCAGGTAAGAGGATAACACCCCAGAACTATGTTGCCAGCATAGGATAGTCATACAGTTAACTCTGGTGGCTCATGTCCCAATAGATGGACATTCTCTTTGGATCAGAGAGAGAGTAAGAGGTTTACGTCCTTTACCTTGACAAGTTTAGGACGGGCGTGGCAATTATGTCGACGTCGTTGTGTAAACTAACGGTGGTGGGAGGTATGTCGGTTAGAGAAACTTCCAAGCAACCCTTGACTGAGCATATAATTTTTTAATTGGGTTGCATGAAAAGCTGAGTCTCTTTCTAAGGCACGATTTTAAATTTTAACTTACATTATTTATTGAGTTGAGTTATGAGATAACGAGTCGAGTCGATTGATTTGAGTCTGAGCCTTATCTATTTCATTGAGCTATTTTACATACCAGTATATTCCATATATTGATGTTCGTTTGAGCTTGCATCGTTAATGATGTATATACAGGTTATAGAGGACTTCAACAGGCGCATCGTTGATGTCTGACTCTCTTGCATCCAGATTTGGTGAGCCCTTCTAGCCATTTAGAGGAGCTAGTTTATCTTTCATTCGAACACATTTGATTCATTCCTTTGATTGAGGTTGCCATGACCTGTCATGGTACCATCTAGATGTTTAGAGATAGAGGTTTCATAGACATTGAGTAAAGGATTTGTTGACTTTTATTTTATTTCCAAACTTGATCATTGGAACTACTTCTTTTACATAAGGGATTGAGTTATCTAGCTGATATTTTTTTATGGAGTATTCTTCCGCTGTCGAGTTTATGTGACAATGAGGCCAGGTGATTCTATCGGGGAATCAACAATGATTTTTTGAGTGTCGTCTACGCCAAGGGTATCCTTCCGGAGCGTGACATCGTTTTTTCACTATTTTTTAAAAATGAAACTATAAGGTAAACCATAATTATATATAAGAAAATAGACACCTAATTTTTGAAAACCTATATTTATGATGCAGAATACACACGACAATTTTAGGATTATAATGAGAATCCCATGTATTATGATATCAAAATTTTATATGTTAGAACAAATTTTTAGCTAATCGGTCTTTTAATTAATTAAAATTCTCTAAACCTTTACATAAAATAGAATCCTAATAAATACTTTTTGTAATATCAATTTAGGTACAAATGCTATTAGACGAATTTTTACAAGATAGTTATTTCTTATATGGTTTAACATGTGATACTGATTTAGTCCCAAAACTATCATGTAATTAGTTTATTGATAGATGACTTTCAGTTTTCTTCTGTCGCAATTCTTGAATTGTCATCTTCTAATTTATATCATAATTTTTTTGTTATTATTAATTTATTACAAGTAGTTATCTTATATTATTATGCTCATATATTATATAATTCATTATTTATTATAATTACCTTCTTATTTGAAGTGTGTTTTTCTTATATCAATACCAACATAATTTTATCATTTGATATAAAGTTGAAACTCCAAATTAAAAAAATTT
Source organism: Solanum aculeatissimum (assembly GCA_038996855.1). NCBI lineage: Eukaryota > Viridiplantae > Streptophyta > Magnoliopsida > Solanales > Solanaceae > Solanum > Solanum aculeatissimum. The sequence continues at coordinate 6,499 of JBCEWC010016096.1, read as the reverse complement.
ATCGTTTAGACATCATTGTTATTGTCATGACCCCGTGAGTAACACCTGCACAAACCGTCCAATGGGAGAATCAATATTACATCCAAACGAATTAAACAATCTAACAAGAAATAATTATTTGAAGAAGTGGAAACAGTTTTAAATAGACAATAATTGAGTTCCCATAAACTCAACAGAAATAGTCTAATATAATGCGCAAAACAACTCCCCTGAATCTAAAAGTGAATATACCAAAACTCTACTTAAGTGTCCAACATAAAGAGATACAATCCCAAAAATTCATAGCAATAAATAATTAATCTAAAGTATCTAAGTTCGAAAATAAATGGACTAAAATGATAGATGAATTCATGTAGGCCTGAACGAGTTGGCTGACCCTTGAATTTTGAAAAGCCTACAATCTCCTGGTTGAGGTCTATCAACAGTTATCCGAAGATGTCTTGTACTCGACAAAGAAAGAGCAAGTGAAATATCGGTACACATAACAACAATGTACTGGTAGGATCATACAGTTATTTCAGTAAGTGAAATATAGACAAATAACCACAACATAGTAAAACCACACGCATACGAAATTAATAACAATTTACAATTCATGATTAATATTTCATTTTCACAATTATCAGTCTCAACACAATAGTCAATAGACCCTCTCATTGGACCCAAACCAAAATAAGTTGTGCATCGAAATATGACACCCGCTTGTCAGATAACGTGATAGTGAGCATAGATAGGACATGGCGAGCTTACAAGAGTAAGAAAGTTTGCTCTAATGACGGAGAAGCTAACAAAATGGCTTCATATGAGAATGAAATAAAGACCAAGGAAATAGCAATTTTTTCGTCATCATACATAACTTTCCTCATTTTTCCTCGCTCGAAAGCCCACGGCCAATAGTGTGTTAGAACGTCACACCCGATCTAATAGTATTTCAAAATGTAACATCCAATTCAATCATATGTCAAAACGTCACATTCGATTCAATAATGTGTTGGAACGTGACACTCGATTAAATAATCACAATCAAATTTAAAATCACAACCACAACGAATGTTTACAAACTTGAACAATTAAATAACAGGTTCATTGCATGCAATTTGATCACAGGTAGTCCGATTAGGTTCATTCCCTCATTTTCTAGTTGCATACATATCATAATATATGAACAGTAAGAACTAGCATTCTTATTCAAACTATAACTCATAGGGAAGAAAATAAGTAACACTTTCAAATTAGTTAGCAAGCACATATAATGCGAACAGAAATTTAAAACTTTCTCCTACCTAGAAATAAACCTTCAAAATCCTAAAGAACTGGAGCTTTCCCTTTTTCCAAAGTCTTGACTCGTTCTTGGTCTAAAATAAACAAGAATTACATTAGATCAACAAATAGTGGCTTAAAATATCTAAATTATATCAAAATTCTAACCCTTTGGCCGTTTTTATGATCCTCCAACTAGATTTTTTTTTCCATCATAAATATTCAAGCTAAAACCTTCCCCTAAGAAAATTCTCATAGATTCTAAGGTCAAGAATTCAATTTACAAGTTAGAGGAACAAACAACTTACCTTTATCGATGAAATAGGTGAAAAATTCAAGAAAAAGTATCCTGGGTCATCAATTCTAGTCTCTCAAAAATGAGTTGGGAACCAAAATAAGCCACAATTACACTAAAGTGACATAAATAGGCCATGAAACTAAAAGTGAACAAAACTAAGCTTAGTGTAAAAATTTTTTACACTTTACAAAATTTTGTAACGGACCCGTTTAAAAAAACCCGTTACATATAAAGTGTAAAAATATTTACACTTTGTAAAGTGTAAAAAAAAATTACACTTTGTAAAGTGTAAAAAAAATTTACACTTTACAGTTTTTGCAGCCTTTATTGATTTGACGGATCATAAAAGGTGAATTTTTTTTACGTTTTATGTTTTTGTGTTATTTTATCCGACCTCTATTTAAAGATACTCAAACATTGCATATTCCACAACTATAGTCCTCTGTTTTTTTTATTGGCTCACAAATAATGTCTTCTGAATCAAAAGTTAGAGTTTCAGTTTTTTGGGATGGTGAAATAATACATGATGGAAATACTATTCATTATAGTTGTCCTCCCAAACACAATGCTAAGTATCCACCTAATGTCCGATATCAAAATTTTCTTTCATCATGGCCTATTTATGTTATTTTAATGTATTTGTGGCTTATTTTGGTTCTCAATTCCCCAAAAACAGAGTGAGAGAAATAAAAATGTTTTTGGAACTTTTTCTGACTTAAAAACCTGCGACTATCCTACCATGATAGCCACTTATCCTGCCATGATGACACAACTCCATCATACCGTGATGGATTGCACAGAGTCAGAAGTTTAGGATTTGTGCCCCAAACTTCGAATTCACAACACACTATCAAATCATGACATAAATAGATCGTTATAGTTATTCCCAAAGTTTTAAATAGCAAAAATTCCATTAAAAGAGATATACCTTGTACCTTAAGTCATTTCTATTTATTTGTGCTTATGTATATGCTCTGTGGGCATTGCTTTATTAGTTTGCAATGTAAAGAAGGGTTGTGGAATTTGGGAAAGAGAAAAAGAAAGGTGAAAAAGAGGGTTGTGGAATAACTTCTTTTTAAAAAATATTATATATATATAATGAAAAACGGGACATGTTTTCTCCATGCAAATTTAGGAAATTGCATATTTATTAGCTAGAATTAAAGACGTGTGAATTTGAAGTTTGAAAGTCTAATTAGTTTTTGCTCGATCCAAGCGTTCATACTAATCAAAATTTGCACCTTCCTGAAAAATTCTACTATATATTGTTTAAAAATTTCTGTTTTGCATTTTACTTACAAAATAGAGTATTCTAACGTTATCGACTCTAATCAAGCTATAAAATTCATAATTTGTAGCCCTAGTCTTGCCCTTTATTTTTTTCTTTTTCAATATTTGAGGATGAGCTAGTGAACAATGAGAGCAAAAAAATAAATAAGGGAAAAATCTTTTCACATAATTTAGAATTTGAAAAATTAGCATTAGTGGATCTAAAATCTTATTAAAAAAATATCAAAATATGAAAAAATAAATTTAAGAAGAAGTAAAAAAAGATCAATAATATATATATATATATATATATATAAATAATTTTAATTACTCACATAATATAATTTTCTGAAACAAGACACCTCTAAACAGATGACAACGTTGTAATGTAAATCTCAAATTATATACCCGTTAGTAATGTGTAAGTCAATTCTATTCCAACTTCCTTTCTTTTTTCATTTTATTTGATTGAGGAAGAGGCGGAAAGTAATGTAATAAATAGGAGCTAAATCTCATTTGGGAATTTTTTTTGTAATAATAAATACTTCGAGTGATTAAAGATAAACATGATACTTTCTTTTTTTAACCTTATCTACTATTTTCTCCGTTTATTTTTTTACTTGTTTAATTTATAAAATTAATAAATATTTTATTATTTGTATCTATTTTACCCTTGTTAATAAATAAAATTTATTTTTAATATTTAGATGACTTATATTTAATAAGAATTTTTAATTCTTGTGCTAAATCAATATTCTCAATTCCTGTGTTAAATCAATAATGGACAATTATTGTTGGGTAGAGGGAGTACCCTTCCGGTCATATTTACTTGTTCATTATACTTTTTTAAATATCCAACAATACTTGTTCAGTTTATAAAACCAACGAATAATATACCATTTTGTATCTATTTAATAAGAGTGATTTGGTATAATTATTCTTTACTCCCTCTGTCCATCTTTATTTGGTCCCTAGACTTGGCACAAAGATTAAAAAGTAGTGAATGATAGGGGTATTTTACCAAATCGCCCTTTGAATATAATTAATACAATGTATTGAAAAATATAATAGGGAAATAACTATAATTAATGACAAGGGTAAATTAGGAATTAAGTGTAAAATTATCTCTTGATTTCATAAACTGGGCAAATATTGTTGGACATTCTGAAATAATATAAAAGCAAATAAATATGGACGAATGAAGTATCATTTATTGTCATTATACCAAGTTAATAATGAACTATGGTTTGAGAGACAGAAAATAGTCTTGTTCCATTTCTTTAATTGGCATTCTCTTTTGTTCCGTTTTAAAGTATAAAAATGGTGTAAATTGTAAGGTGGCTGGCGTGTAGGGTCCCTGAAAACGCCGATTGAATGGGCCAACTAACAGCAAGATAAGCCGGCGGTGAAGTGGGCTCTGAGGCTTTGATGGTTCGCGTGTTCCCCTTTTACGGCGTGCTTTTTTATTTTTCTTTAGCGCGCAAGCCGGCAACTCCGCTAATTTTACACATACTCAATATATACCCTTATCATTGAATTATGATTTGAGTGCACACTAACCTAGCATAGAATTTTCAGTCTCCATTTAATCTGTAGTAACAATTCCTAGTGTAACTGAATCTATCTCAATAATAATGGGTCAGTTCGATCTGATCGTCAAAATTATAATTTATATATATTTATACTATATTAAAAGTGTGAACGTCTTTAAAAATATTGTTTGAGTTTTGTGTCCTTCATTAAAATATTCCGATTTAGATAAAATTGAATTTTCACTATTTATCTTAAATTATTTTATTTAATTTCAAGATTCACTTTTGGATTAGAATTTTTTGATATTTAGAATTTACGTTTGATTTAAGACTATTTTATTATAAATAATTGTCTAGCTATGAAGGGCAAGAAAAAACAAAAAATATTATTATTTACTTCTTTTTCACACTAAATTTTAATCAATTAATTATTTGACTTCTAACTAATTATTAAATTATGTATTCATAAACTATTAACATATCTATATTATAAGCAATTGAATTGATTTTTTCATCTTTGTTAGTTCACAATAGATTAAACTATTATATCAAACTAATAATATTTACTTAACTTTGATACATAAATATTATATATATTTAATAGCAAATACTATTTATATATAATTTTTAAATTAACATGATACATGCGTACAAAACACGTACACTGAAGTAATGTGGTTCAAAATTAAAGTGGATGGATTGTTGCGAACTTGCAACGAGCCTTTCTTACCCCTTACATAAGAAAATATAATATTTGCCTCAATGTGGTAAAAGTAAAGAGAACTTTTTATAAGTTGGGAAATTAATGTAATCTTTTAAAATAAATAAATAAATCAATTGCCATATCTTTTTTTAAAGAAAAAAAAAGTACCAATATTTTGTTTTCCAAAACTTGGTATCAACTTATAAAAATTGATACATTTTATATATACTGATAGCATGTACATAACACACACATGTATCAATATATATACATGGATTCATTGTATATATATATTGATACATTATGTTTACACAAATGCCATACACATACAAGAATTGTGCACACGCTTTAGGGCTACATGTATCAATTATTATAGTTTCTATAAAATGTACAATATATTTATGTTTTTTTATTATTTTAAAAGTATACCTATAAAATGTAATTATTTAAAAGTATGTAATGCAATATTACATTAAATAATTTGTCTACAAATAAATAATGGGCTTTACAGCTAAGTGCTAAGACCCACTTAAATTATACTACTACATGTTCTTTTTAGAGTACAAACTAACAAAACGCGCCTTTGCGTGTAGCTCACAATAGTCTCGTTTTATTAAGTACCTTTTTAGTTTCGTTGAAGAATATAAGATTAAAATATATTTTGATATATATATTTAATTATAAATTAGAAGTCAAATATTTTGTTTACTGTGTGTCAAGTCAAAATCAGATGAATAAATTGAACCTAATAGATTACTATAGTAGTACAAAATATTGATATTTAATTTCTCCCACTATTTTCTGCTATAAGAAGGGAAAAAGTTGAAATGAGTATTTGGTGATCTTGGAACGTTACATTTCTTATTGTTTCACACTAAAATTGTGACCTTAAGTATAAGGTATGTAAAATGAAGGTATAATCACGTGACATCAAAAAGTTGTGGTTGAATTGGATAATAGAGAAGTATGAATTTCCACTTAAATGTATTTGAATGACTAAATCTCTAAATTACAATTTGAGTTAAAGTTCTAAAATTGTGAACCAAGATTGAATTATCAATTATTAGCATGATAGATCATGATTATCATTATAAGTTAATGTGACAATTAAGTAAACATCAAACAAAGATAGATGGTATATGATATTTTTTACGTTCCCACATTCTTAATTGATGGATAGACTTAGATAATCCTTCTTTTTTTCATGAGTTAGTTATTGGGATTGAGTTAGATCCAAGATCTCCAGGTGGATCTCTGAATAGATTATCCCCGTCCAGTAACTAGGAAGTGACAGAGTCATACGTGTGGAGTAGGGCTGTGCAAAAGTCGGGTCAAACCGTTAATCCGAATCGATTTTTCAATTTATTGGACTATTGGGTCGGGTTATTGGCTTATTGGATCGGTTAATGGTTTATTCAAAAATAATAATGGATTATC
>JBCEWC010016095.1:0-13327 GCA_038996855.1 Solanum aculeatissimum | reverse complement strand
GATTATATTCTTTATAGATTATTACAATTTGATCAATATAATACTTAAATCAAAAGTTTCTTATTGAAATAGACATTGAAACACCTCCGAGAGGGGGCATATATTGTATATATATATATATATATTATTAAAAGTAGGAAGATTTAGGTTCAAAGTTGAATTACGAAAATGTCCTTCATTATCTTTTTAATTAAAATCTTTTTACTAGCTTTTAAAATTAAATTAATCATGGCAACAAATAAAACTGTAACTAAATTTGTAATTAAAAAATAATATTTTTAATGTAAGATAGTCCAACGACTCCTTTACCCTTCAAAAGTTGAAAACCACGTTAGCTTGTAGTCATTATTAATTGTCCATGTTTGTGCACAAGAAATTACGCTAACACATTAAATTGGAATTCAATTGAATGGTATGTAATAGCTATAATGACATATTAATTAGCAAAAATATGTCAACACAAACTAAGTCCTTTCTTCCTAGAATTAACGTAAGTTTTATTTTTAAGAAAGTAACGGCTGAACATAATTATTCAATTAATTAGAATGAATATTTTTTATCAATAAATTTCAAAATAGAAAAGATTTTATCACTTAATTATGAAATTTGAAGGGATGCATAAAATGAAAAGACCATAATCAGTTATGTATGAAATTAAAGGGTTACACACTATAAATAGGCTTATATCCTTTATGATATGGAATACAAATAAGTTCATTAGAATCATGGAAGACATACATTCATATTTTATTCAGTGTGGTTGTATCTCTAAGAATATATTTTATGCATAATTTTATTTTCAGTTACATTATGAGTAAGTGTAGATACTTCTGTTTGTTTCATTTGAAATGATAATCTTGTGTTTTCTTATAGGTGTACTACGAATATATGATAGAGGAAGATATTTTAAGCAAATTCAATGAGGCAATCCCATATTTTACACCACCAAAGAAGAGAAGAGACTTAAATTTGGATTGTCAGATAAAGAGAAAAACACGGACAAGAAGTGTAGATGATGGAGAAAAAATAGAGATTTCAATGTCGAATTGATAATAAGTTTCTTTCACTTGCAGCGGTTATATCAACGTGTTCATTTTGTTGTTCTCTTCTTTCATTCAATTTCTTATATATTTTATTGGTGTTTCGTACAATTGTAACTACAAATTAGGATTTGTTTTCTCTAACATTTCCTAAAATTTATTTTTATTGAACTTGTGAGTAAAGTATTGTAACTATTATTAAAATTAAAATAATTTTTTTTATGAGTCACTATGAGTTATAAATTTTTTTGTGGTTGGAATTGGTTTCTATTAGATTTAGTAAATTAAGATTGTTCGAAAATGATTATAACTTATACATGCAAAGTATTTTAAAATTTGTACAAAATATGCATAATTTGAGTATATTTATAAAATAGAAATATGTATAACAAGGCATCAGGGGAAAGACGAAAATTCCCGTAAGGTATTTGAGGTCTTTTGTGGGACAAGTATTTTTTTTCTTTATTGACTTAACTAAATCAAATCAACAATAATTATTTTTCTTACTCAAACATAGAACTTAACAATATTCATATGCTGATTTAAATTTATATATTTATATGTTCAATGATATGGGATACACGAGCAAAACTCATGACCAGAGACTAGTAATAATGAAAATAGAGAAAAATATTCATTTTTTGGTGTATTTTAGTATAAAATTTGGTGTTAAATAGTGGACATGCCCTAAGGATACAGGCGCTAATCTCTTTTTCTCCTAAGAGGAAACCTTATTTTAGTTTTTTTTTTTTTTAAAGTTGATCTGTTATCTGCCCTGCCGCATTTAAACTTTTCAAATTTGCCCTGTCTTGCCTTGCCTTGACGTTCCCTGCCCTGCCTTGATGACAAATTTACCCGCTATAACACTATACTATAAGAGCCTTTTTGAATAAGCTTACAAATTGCTTTTACGTTCTTCTCAACCTTTTTGAGGTGTTTTAACAAATCCATAATAACTTTACGTCAAGTGTTTTCATGGCAAAAGCAATAAATTAGAATTGTCCAACTTGTTGCTTTAACTTATTTTAGCTTAGCAATTGTTTTACTTTGATTAAATTGTTAACTTTTTAGTCATAAACAAATGTTTGTGAACTTTACACTTAAAAAGTTCACAAATGCAGACATCTATCAGAGAGAAATTATCAATTAGACATCTATCAAAGACTAATTATCAATTCTAATATAGACCAACCATAAAAAGATAATGAGCACCAGATAATGCAGAAGCTGGCATAACCAAGATTCAATTAAGATTTTCGTATGTAAGAGAAACATGGTATGTGCATGGAAAGAATTGTCAACCGTATGATTATGCAAGACAAAATTATTATTAGCTACATTGGGAATGGCTTGGACGTCAATTCTATACCAAAAAAATTACAAGAACGATCAAAATAAATGCTACAACATTGAGAACCTAGACGCATCATTGCATCTGAACCATTCAAAAGACATTATATGCATGAACATGAATAGCCAGTAGTAATTCCCTCTAGACTTAACTAAAAAATCTAAGAAACAAATAGCTGTTCAAAGTGGCATTACTTGTATACATGCACTGCTAGAGATTGCCTCAAAGCTTCCTGAAAGTAGATCTGCATCCTAACCTGAAAAATAAACCAAACGAAAGGAAATATTAATCCTGCACTACACTTTTCCAAAAATATTAGTACAATCCAAATATTAATAAAGCATATAAAACAGCAAGTACAATATACTAGCTATAGGAGAGAAATAGCAAGTACAATATACTAGCTAAACATATTTGAAAGCAGTAACTGAATATAGGATACTGAAATTGTGTTAAGGAGGCCAGAGGAACAGCAAGAGTTCCCTGTAATGGGAAGCTTTTAGGAATTGGACCTAAATTAAACCAAGTTGATCTACAAGGTCTTCTAATTCCTCACCCCATTCAGGTGTTTTTGCAACAAGATCTTCAACTTCCACATCAAATTCAGGTTGTTCAATAATCAGTACTTCCTCTGCCCGATCACCGGATATAAGATCTTCACTGAGCAACTCTTCCCAAATATTCTCAGGCACTGGTTCCATGTCGGTTCCATTAGTTGTCACAACAGAGGCTGGCCTGGCATTGTTGCTTGATTCATTGTCCAATGCAGCAGAGAATAACATTTCAATATTTGTGATCTCCACCTCACGCTCTTGGTGTGAATAATTCATAGGCTGATCACTTCCTGTTGCTACATCTTGAAGATTCTCAGTACTGGGAGTCATCGTCAGTCTCCTCTTTTGTCCAACTACGATGCGTTGTTTATCTTTTCTCTGAACATGTTTGTCCAAGTACTGCTGGAGAAAAGCTGGATTGCTGAAGATCTTTGCTAGGAAACTCATCATCTGCTCTTGTTTCCTTTCCGTGCTTTCAATTTTTTGTCCCATAGCAATGATCTGATTTCTAGTACTCTGCTGTTGTTGCCTAAGTTTAACTATTTCAGACATCAACACGTTTTTATCGCGCTTTAGTCTTTCAAGCTCTTCCTCCATCCCATAATAACCTATTTCAATGCAAGGGCCGGATCCCTGTTGATTCATACTTTGAGCAACATTCCTCCTCCTTTTTATGGTCTTCAAAAGATGCTTCTGTCCTCCCAGAAAACCTTCATTTGCGAATTCCCATCTGTCAGGATCGACCTTTCTAAAACCCTGCATTTCAATCAAGTTAGAATCAAGAAAACTCATAGTCCATTGCAGAAAATACAAGAAGGTATGCTTAATAAACCAACATTGGAACAGAAAAAACACAACCTAGCTTGCTTCTTTCTTCGAGTATTCATCGTACAACCATCAAACACATGCAGTAGAACTCATCAGAATCACCAACCATCTTCGCATAGACTAGCTGAACTTCTGCCTAAGCTAAGGGAGCAAAATATATATATATCAAAGTCATTCAAAGCATGATAATATTGTGCACTCAGCACCATAACATTTGAATTTGGGAAAGAATTGTTACTTCGAAAATGATTTTATGCGATCCTCAAATCAAATTGGAAAATTCAACCATTCAAGAAACAGTAATCAATGCCAATACAAACAAAATTGATCACATCACTCTTAATAAAATGCCCAAATTGAGCAATTTAAAAACCCTAACTAATCAAAAAGTTTCAATCTAACACAGATAATTCACGATCTACCTAAGGAAAACCAAAATTATAAGTTAAAAAAGGGTACTTACATATGTGTTAAGCTGACGAATAAAACTTGAGAAATTACTATGCTTGAAAAACCTAGGCAACAATGTGGTGGAGAACTTATGAGAATCCCAAACAATAAAGCTATTCCTTGCTCTGCTCCAAGAAATGACTTCATCAGTTGAAGAGTCTTCCACCATTTCATAAGTCTTGCTTAGAAATGGTGGTGGACCAACGTCGTGCAGCCCTTCCATAGGCAGCACCACAGTAGAAATGCCTTCATCTTCGACCTTCACTTTCACTCCTTCCTCCATTATCCTTCAGAACTTCTTCAGTTGCTAATTACAATTAAGAAATGGTTTTTCAGAGAGATGGGTTTTATGGGTATTATTAAGGAGTGAGTTTGAGTGATATAATAAGGGGAGGTGGACTAGAAAGTTCTAGAGAAAAACAGATGGAAGAAAAAGGAGACTGTTCTAGAAAATATCTCATCTTAGATATTTGGAAGGAATACTTTGATTTTGGAAGTTTCCAACAATTGGACAGTGATGGACCATTTGGCAGCTTTGAATAAAAATAAAATATTGATATTAAATTCTATTTGAGTTTATAAGATTAAAAAATATTTTGATATACTTGACATAATTTTAATTTAAGGTCATATTTTTACTTTCTTAATATTTATGCTAAATCAAAATAGAATAAACAAATTGAAATGAAAAAAATAGTATAATATTTTATTGCAAACTTTAAGATTGTATAATCATGTTTTAGTTATACATAGTTGACTGATTTTGAGATTATAAAAGAAATTTGAGTGACTTTTTGAGAGAAGAATCTTTGGTTGAGTGGCCATCTGAGACAGTATCTCTTAATTTATTTATCCTTTTTATTATATAATTTTTTTAATTTAAATTTCCATATGATATGATTAAGATAATAAAATTAAAAATTTGACATATTTTTAATTTTATATCATAAAATTTAAGAGTTTTTTTTTACTTTCTTAATAATATTTGATTGCAAATTTAAGGTTGGCATAACCAGAGGAAGTAAGATCTTTTGAAAACTTACAAAAATAGAAGGAAAATAAACTTTTCAGATTTTTTATGCGTAAAGATGAAAATATGTAATGGCCCTGAAGGTCATATTTTTATATTTTTGGTCAAATTATCATTTTTACCTTTCTTGAAAGTTGTCTTGGGTCATATTTGAATGAGTCAAAAAGTCAAATTTTGAAAATCTTGTAAAAAGTTGAAGTTTTGCAAAAGAAAGAGTTTTCAAAAGTTTAGAGTTGAAATTTTGAGTTTTGAGGTCATTTCGAGTTTCGAGTTTCGAGAGTCAGAATACGATTCTGTCGATTCCATCAGTTCCGGAATGTCGAATCTAGTTTAGGAGAACTTGAACACAAACCAAACTAACATTGGTCAATATTCGGAGTTTGGGAGCTTATATCGAAATTCCATCAGTTCTAGTAGTTCCAGACGGTGAAACTAACGCTAAAAATGGCTTCGTTGCAATTTTTAGAGCTTTCGTGAATATTTTGAGTTTTTAGTCCGAAATTAGTTTTAATGATCTTTCTTAGGTTCGGGACCACAGGGATTTCGGATTCAAATTCTGGCAGTTTCATTAAGTCTGGATTATCATTTCTGGCAGGGTTCCATGTTTGGTTTGTGTTCACGGGGTTCCGATCGAATTCCAAAAGTCTATTTTATGATTTTTATTAAAGTTGTGTTTTACTGATTTAGCTATTTCTGGTGCAGGTGGGGTTGTACTCCGCATTCACGCCTCTAATGTCGCATTCGCGGAGGTCAAATGATGTAGACCTTCACATTCGTGGAAGAGGGCTCGCGTTCGCAGAGCACTGCCAGCATGGCCTCCGCATTCGCGAGAACCTCTCTGCGTTCACAAGGTGTCGTGGCATTTTTGGTTGTTTACGTGGGAAAATGTCGGTTTTCAAAAAATCCACTTAGATTTAAAAATCAATTTTAAGAAAATAAAAGAAGAGTCGTCACTTAATTTTTAAGGATAAATCAAGAAAAACCGTTAAAATGATTTAAACAGAAAAAATCTTTTAAAATCCCAGAGAATGAGTTCGGGTTCATATTTCCATTTCAAGAAGGTTTTACGCACTTGAAATGACCGCTAACGTGCGATTATCTGACGATTAGAAAAACTATTTGACAAACTTAAAAAAAAAAATTTAAAAAGACGAAAAAGACTTAAAATTATCAAATCCAATTTTTTTGAAATAGTTTAAGAAAAATAAATCCTAACAAAATTTTCAAGTCAAAAGACTAACAAATGACGAATTTCTTAAATCGTAAATATCCTTTTAAAATAAACATTTAAATTGTTAGAAATTATTTTTTAATTTAGTAATTTTGCAAGAATCAAATTTTTATTAAAAATAGTGATTAAATTGACCAATTACTTTTTAAAAGTTGATTTGACCAATCAAAGGATTATATATTTATTTTATTTTTATATTATTCAAGAAACTTTAGGAAATTTTGAAAGAAAAAAAAAATAAAATTTGAGTCATTTTGGAAATACAAACTTTAGATACTAAAAATTTTCAACGAATGGAAAGCACCAACAGAGTTTTGAAATATTTTTAAAGAATATGATTTATTTACGATCTTTCTTTTAAAAAAATAAATAAATGAATAAGTAAGTAAATAAACGAAATAAAACAAGCTAATCTATGTAAAGAAAATCGCTCATTCCGCGGGGATTAATTAAGTTAGCTACATAAATTAAAATGAATGTTAGAATAAAGTTAGTATCACAAATAATCAAATTTAATAGGGATAATTACATAAATAATACATTATATATCAAATATTACCCTTTTTAGGATACTTTTTTTATTACGATCTATAACATATTTTATCAATAAATTATCCTATTTTTCTCTCTCTTTCTTCTCTTTTCCTTTCTTTTCTTTGCTGCAAAGCACGTCCTCATCGTGGCAACTCATAAAAAATGATAGAACTAAAAAATTTAAAAGAAAAAAAAGTTTTAATTTAGATTTTGGGAGTCCCCACCTAATTTTAAGGATAATTAGGACATCAATTAATTATTTACAAAAAAATAGTCTGCGAACCAATTATTCCGGATAGGGGGTTCAAGTCATTCCAAAGAGAAGATATTAGCACCTTTCAGAATCCACAATTGTGGGTTCCGACTAAACTCGTTTTTTCAAATTGAGGAGGAGATAATCTAACAAATAATACAAGTATTAATAATCACAAAAAAATACATAAAAAATAAAATAAATAATACGAGACAGCGGCCTAATATTTGTCTAACGTCAATAATATACAAAATAATGAATAAATAAAGATTAAAAGAATAAAATCCGTCTTATATACGTGGAAGGTCTTGGAAATCGACGATAATTTCTTCATCGGCCCAATTAATAAATAACGTGTACAGAACTTAAACTAAAATTTCTAAATTTAGAGGGTATTTGGCTTAGATTAAAAGCTGGTCAAACCAGCTTTTAAGCTGTTTTTAGCTTATAAAAGTGTTTGGCTATTTTTAAAGTAGCTTAAAAAAAGTTAAAAATTGTTTAAAATAAGTTAAAAGTTAGGATCCCCAACTTTTTATTTTCAGCTTATAAGCTCTTATTGTTTGACCAAAACAATTACATTTTTGCCCTAAATATTTTTTCATAATACCAAAAATGCCCTAAATATTGTTTGAAGGGTATTTTAGACATTTTTAATTAAAAAAGTGTTTAACAACACTTATGTGTCAAACACATCAATAACTTTTTTTCAGCTACAACACTTTTATCCAAACACATAATTGCTTTTTTTTTCAAATAAATTTCAGCACTTTAAAAAGTACTTTGGAAGCACTTTTTAAAAGCTATTTTTTTCAGCTAAAGTCAAATGGGCTCTTAATCTAAACTAATTTTTTTCCATCTTTTTGAATAAAAAAGCCTCAAAATTCGACGGTTAAATTCGTCATTGGCCATTTGAATACGCAATTCATACGAATAAAAGACAACTTATAAATAAAGAGATGAATCATTAAAATCAATTCCTAGCCACCAAAACAACAACGGGTCAATTAAGCTGGTTTCATAAAATAAAATCATAAAAGTAATATATTTTAAGGCAAAAACCAACCAAATCCAATATAAAATAATTCAACTATTGGCTACAACGAAGTAATATAATAATAAAAAAGAAAAGCAAAGTAAATAATTATCTTAACCTGTAAGAGGAGAAAAAAATTTCATTTAAACAAACAAAACTTCAAAATCAAAAACAAATTTCACTAAAAATGATATCAATCCATCAATTAAACACCATAAGCAATGAAACATGTAGCATCAAAAAATAACTTTTTATAACAAACTGTAAATGGAAACTCCTAGGAAAATGTGAAAAAAATTTAATCTACTTAAAATAATAATGTCAAAGTAAAATAAAATAAGAGGAGAGAGCATAAAGAACTATCGGATTTTGCTGAATAAAAAAAAGTTGCTCTAATGGTGGACACTTGAAGATAAGCTCACTGTTGTTGTTGATGGTGTTTCTCCAATTGTTCATGGCTGTCTTGGGGGCTAAAATCTGGTGAGTTAAAGATGGGGAAATGGGTGTTGAAATGGTGGCTTTATGGCTGTCGACGGAGGGGGGGGGGGGTATGGGTGTTAAAAAAAATGAGGGGTTTTGGGGGTCGTTTGGTGTTGTTGTTGTGGGGGGTTTCTGGTTGTTTCCGGTGAGATTCGGGTGAGTTTTGGGATTACGTTTTTGGTGGATTTTTGCTGTGTTTTTCTATTTTTTTGGGGGTCATTTTGGAGGGCTGTTTGGGTGGAAGCTTCATGGCTGTCGACGGGGTCGTTTGGTGGCGCGAGGGTGATGGATTTTGGTGGAGTTTTGATCAATTTTTGTGATCGTTGGGCGGTGGTTGAGCCGTTGAGGTGCGATTTGGGTGGATCTGGTTGGTGGTGGAAATGAATTTTCGGGTGTGAAATGGTGGAGAGATTTGGGGGTTTTAAGGCGGTGTTTTGGCAGTGGGTGAAGGTGAATATGTTATTGGTGGTGCAAGGGTGGTAGAGAGAAGTTATTTGGGTGGTTGTTTTGAGGTTTTCCGACGACGAGCGGCTGGTTGGTGAGGTGAGGGATAAGGTGGTGTGGGTTGCTAGTGGCTTGGGGGTTGAAGGGAAGGTTTTCTGGCGAGGTTTCGCCGGATTCTGATGAGGCTGCTGGAATCAAAAAAGAGAAGGAGATGCTATTTTTAGGATTTTTCTCAAATTAAAATGCCTAATCCTTTTATTGTAACAAGGTAGAAATTATATACATTTCAAAATTAAATTGACCTAAACATATAGATTCAAACTCAGTTACATATAATTTTCTTTGTGTAAAAAATAAGAATTATTAAACCACACTAAAATTAAAAATGAATATATGGACAAATATAATTAATGATATGTAAAAATGTGATTTAACACAAAAATAATAATTTAATAAAATTAGATTTTGAAAAAATTTAAAAATTAAAATCAATTAAAATTCAAAATTAAACTAATTAAAATTCTAATACTTTGAAATAAGAATAATTATATAAAAAAAATAATCTAAAATCACCTAAAGTAATTTAAACTATTAAAAAATATCAACATAAAAAGTGTGAATTTTTAAAAGTGTTGGGCCAAAATTAGTGTCAACAATTTCAACTTGATTCAAGACTTTATTTGAGGCAAGTGAACTTCTAACCTTTTGTTAAGTATGAATGAATTGTGTATGCTTCTATGTGTGTGTAATTGAGTATTTGGGGGGTAGAATTATATCATTGTAGGCTTGATCATGACCTTTTGTATTGAATACTTGCTCATATGGTGATATATTGAGTTATACATTAATTGCAAATTTGTAATCTGTGTGATCTTGTGAATCATTCAATATTGATAGTAAGATGGTGCTTATATTATGACATGATTGATACATTGATGATGTTGAGACATTAATGATATTGAGGCACTGATGATATTGAGACATTGATGATGTTAAGACACTGATGATATTGAGACACTGATGATATTAAGGCATTAATGATATTGAGACACTGATGATATTAAGATATTGAGATTATTCTGATGATGATATTATGATATAATTATGACCATGCACTTTGTATTTATTTATTATTTGTGCATTGGCATTGTGATGATTACGGTCGAGATGTGAATAAAGTAACATGCAGATTGGTGGTCGAGGTTCCTACCGGTCGAGCTGAGGTAATATGTCGGTGGTCGGAGGTCATTTCCGGGTGGTTTGAGGTCATTTTCAGATAGGTGACATGAGCCGAGGTTATTTTCGGTCATGATCACAGATACATGGTCTACGTAAGACCCCTATGAGTTTCAACTGAGGCGGTACCCCCGCTCAGCGGATGTGTATTCTAGGAAAGACATGCATCACGATTACTTGACATTGCATTGCATTATGTACAATTAATGACATCCACTTCATTTTATTTCATATCTTGTTGATATTGCCGTATATTGTTTATGAGCTTGTATACTTATATTATTTCTTATTGTGGGACAATATTGGATCTACTTATATACTTGTATATTGAGATATTATTCCAAGTGATGAGTATATTTACACTATTATGATCTGTATAATATATTATGCTGAGACTTTTCTGAGTGCAAGGTTGTAGTTCAGCGGATTGTAGTTGGGATTTAAAGAGTTACTTGTGTTTTTCATTGCTTTACTTTAGGTTAGTTCCATTTCGTTGAGTACCCTATTGTTTGATGCTCACCCCTTGCTACATTTTTGTAGGTTGTGAGCCCGGTCCATCCTGCTAAACTGATCGAGTTTCAGAATTGCTTGTGAGATAACTACTTATGTTTTCAGTAGGCCTTCGAGGATTTCATTCTATGTTTTTGTTCTATTTGAACTAGACACTATGACTTGCATTTCATTTGAATATTCGATACATAGAGACTTGTACATGTGACACCAGTTCTTGGGTTGGTTGTATTAGTTTTCTTCCGCATTTATATATCTTATTAGACTCTTATCTTCCGCTTTGACTATTTTAATTTGTTAAGTTATTGAGTTTTGGACTAACTCGCCTTGGTGAGTTAGGTGAGTATCATCATACTCGAATTTCAGATTGTGACAAAATATCTTGTAATAAAATTATGACACCAAGTTCATTTTATAAGTGGCCTACAAAATTAACTCTCTCAATTATATACTCTATTCAATATTATTTTTATACATATCATAAATCATGATATTAACAACATATGATACTATTTCTATTCTCTTACACCTTATTCAATACTTCATTATTTTTATTTTAACACGTCCTATTTATTTAATATAACAAATCAACATATAAAAAATTATGTGGTACATCTAATTTCAACATTACAAATAGATCTTATTTAGTATTATTCTTGTACATTCGATCAAATTGTTATGAGGCCCATTTGGTATGCAAGATAAGATATTTTAAAATTAAAATTATACACTATTTTATTTTGAAGATCTTGACTTAGTGTGAGATAAACTAAATGTAAACATCTAATCTAATACACCATATACATTACTTCACTATTTCTATTTTAATACATCCTATTTATTTAATAGAACAAATCAATCAATAAAAGGTTATGTCGTACAACTGATTCCAACATTATAAATAGATCTTATTTAGTATTATTTTCATACACTTGATTAAATTATTCTAAGAATTATTTGGTATGTAAGATAAAATAAAATAAGATATCTTAAAATTAATGACAAAAATCATTTTCACCCTCCAACTTTACTTATAAAATCAAACTCCCCCCACTCATCACCCCTCAACTTTGAACAATAATCAAACTCCCTCCTTTATTCTAACTAAAATTTTAATATGCCTATTATACTCTTTCATTATCATTCTTTTTACTTTTTAAAAAATATTATCACTTTTTTTTATTTCATCTAACAAATTTTGTATAAAAGTATAGACATTATCTTTTGGACAAAAAAGTGAGAAATACTAATTAATTAGCATAATAATAAAATTAATTTTATTAATAATAATCAAAATTCTAATATTTGTTTATTCAAGTGAAAATAATAGAGAATAATAACTATACAAATGTATTCGGATGTAGGAAATACAAAATAATTGCATTAATTAAGGTTAATTTTTAAGAAATATATTTATTTAGATATTGAAATATTTTAAACTATAATTTATGTAATAATCAAATACTGTCAATCAAATCTTGCTTATTTATATAGAAATTAGAGAATATCTTCGCCGTTTATATTACTTGATCCTTATTCTAAAGTTATTTTAATTTACTTGTCCACTTTATAAATTTGAAAATAATATTTAATTTTTTAATTTCTACCCTTATTATTAAATAATTGCATAAAATAATAGTAGTCCTCAAATTTAAAACTTTAAAGTATTGTTAATAATGTTAGGTTAGTAAAATATACCTTTAATTAAACTTTTTAAGGAGTGCATATCAAGAAAGGCCAAGTAATATGAAATATATAGAGTAAGAAAGTGGAGAAAAATAAAAATATACATATACATATATATACATCCGCTTAATACACATTATATTGAAATAATGATTAAAAAAATAATATTAGATTTTGTCACAAATTCATAAAATTATTACTGTACTTATAATGTTAGTGAAATTAAAGAAAATATTATAAATAACTAAGTTAAACAATAAATTATATATAATATAAAGAGATATATGTGTTATAACAAAAATAAAATGGATAATGCATAGAATAAAGGGGAAATTTTAGTTATTGTTCAAAATTGAAAGCAAAATTTGATTTTTAAAGCAAAGTTTGAAGATAAAAATGATTTTCACCCTCAAAATTAAAGATATACCCTCAAATATCAACTTAGTCTGAGATAAACTAAATATAAGCATTCAATCAAACAGAATATAAATTTAAGGGCAAATTATAAAAATCCCATACTTTACATGCATAATCTCAATATATATCAACTTTTTCTGAAATTACTAAAAATTCCTTATTTTTGAAGAAATGTCGATACATAAACATCAACATTGATACAATGCGAATTTTAGGATTATTGATGATCTGTGTGTATCAGTTATTAAAA
>JBCEWC010016094.1:0-13328 GCA_038996855.1 Solanum aculeatissimum | reverse complement strand
TATGTTACATGATTCATCTCGTCATTGTTAAACCTCATACTATAATCCCATTATTATTTAATACTCATATTATAATTCCAAAATAACTCCTTTTTTTTTTCAATCAATTGGGCTAGTTTAACTTTTTTGCTAATCAATAAGTAAAATCAAATTACACTATCAAATTATTTATTATAAAATAATTATAAGTATCTGTTAATACACTTGGACTACTATTATGATATCGATATAGTATGAAAATTTTGATACTTATATGTAAGTAAAAAGTTCTCATATTAATTTGTGAAACAATAAAAAAAGTGCACACAAACCCATTCAGAAGGAAAGTCATTTATTACATTACATTACACCATTTAAAAAGTAACATTATACAAAATAATTCAATAGAAAATTGCGAGAAAAGTAAAAAAGCACATAAATTATTTAGAAAATCGCACATCTATTCGAATGAGAATTATCTTTCTACGTCATATAAGATAAGATTAAATAAGATGAACATAGCCCTCACCCCCACCCACCCCACCCCACCCCCACACTTTTTTTTTCCAAGTATCTCACTTGTAATTTTATACTGAACGTCTTATTATACACGTTTATTAAAAAATATTATAGTAGAAACGACTCCACTCCATAACAAAAAAAAAAAAAGAAGACAAATTTAACATATATTAAAAAATTAATTAAAATAGGAGTTTAGAAGTGGTGGTGATGGTGTGCCGCTTCAACCTTTTTTGCTTCTTTCTTGGCAGCTATTGCTATCTCTGCCTCTACCTTGTGTTTGTGAATCTCTGCCTCTATCTTGTGTTCGTGAGCATGTTCTGCAGCTTTCTTTGCCTCATGTTTCTCATGCTAATAATTCATGTTTATTATCACAAACATAAAGAGGAAAAAGTAATTAATACTCATGTAGAACTAAATTTCAATTCTTCTATTTTAATTTATATGACATTTTTATTTTTAGTTAGTCATAAAATAATTAAATATTTTTATATCGAGTACTACCTGATAGTTTAATTTAACTTTGTATTTACTTTTAATAAGCTAATTTACAATCAGCAATTGACGTTGATCTTAAGCAATTACCAAATAATTTTAGCATTTATAAACGACTATATATGTCTTTTAAAAAAATTTAAGAAACTTTAACACAAGGGGGATTATTTTAGGGTTGTAGGGGGTGAGGATATAGTGGATGAGATAAGAAAAATATTTTAAATTTTATTTTTAAAAAAAAAATATTTTTTTGGGATAATAATATTTTAATCATTAATATTTAACAAATAATAATAGTTTATTAAATTTTTATCAAGATAAAATATTTTATCCATGTGAAATGCTATGTGATAATTTTTTTAAATAAAAAGAGAGTATTACACATAGATTTGTGTTTCACAAACTAATGAAGGATAGTTTATAAAATTTGTGTATTTGACAATTCACTCATTATTAAATATTAATTGGCAAGTGAAAACCCTTCGATTCCGGAAATTCAACAACTTCACAAGATCATTTGCAAATAAAAGCAACAAAAGTGTATTAGTTCATTCTTAGTTAAAAAAAATGAAAATAAATTAAAGTCATTTTCAATAGAAAGCAATTTATCTTTTAAAATAAATTTTTAGGATACAAACTCAAATTAATCAAATTATAAAATAACTATAAAATGAATATCAAGACATCGAGTAAATTATTTTTTTAATCAAGGTAAGATTCTTATTTTTAGATCATAATTGATAGTGACCTATCTATTTCAACAATCATAATTTAAATGAAAAAATAATTTGACAAATTATTTTATTTAAAATAGGAAATAAGAAAAATATTTATATGCATACCAAGGCGTGAGCAGCGGCAACTTTATGTTCAATTTCTTTTTCGTGGTGAACGGGGCCCTTCTCCTTGTGGTGGTGGTGGTCGGCCATCTGAACGATTATTAGGACTATGAAACAATCAATATGATGATTCAGAAAGTGTATGTATGGTGTTTGATATAAATATGATCTGTGAAGTGCTCTATTTATAGTTATATTATTCATTCATCCATACTAGTTAACTTGGTCCAAATTAAATAGTTTTGGATGAGGTGGCACTTTGTTGGTCACACACTGATCAATCAATGTAGAATTTATTTTAAACGTGTAAATTATTTTTTGCCCTATTATTACCTAACGGGTCATACAAATTATGATGAAATTAATTATGTTGGGATAAGTTATATTTGAATTAATTATGCTGAGTGTAGTTTTTATTGTTTGTTTGTTTAGTTTGTCACATTCAAAATACTATTTATGGTACAAATTCTAAGAATAAGATAATTGTTTACAAAAATGTCCCTCCACCTTATTTAATCTTTTTCTTTACAAGCTTTAGTTATTCATTGTTAAATATAAATGTTCATCTTATTTTATGTATGTGTATGCATTTTCATGATTGTGCCATGTGTTTTTAAAATTAAACTTTCATCTTATTTAACTTAAAAATAAAACTTCCATCTTATTTAGCTTTAAATAATTTTTTCATCTTATTTAACTTTAAAAAAATATTCATCTTATTTAGTGTAAAAATAAAACTTCCATCTTATTTAGCTAAAAAATAAAACTTCCATATTAAAGTAAAAAAAAATTATTAAAATAATCCACATTTTAATTGATATATAAAACATAATTTTTAAGTGAGTAATAAACTATTTAAATTAAAATATATAAATTAGTAGTGGAGTGAACATTTTAAGAGAAATCAAAATATAAATAAACATAAGTATTAGACAAATAAATTCAACTTATAGTATATTCATAAATAGAAATTGTATTTATAAAATATATTTTTTAATAAAATAATATATAAAAATAATGATTAATTAAGGCTGTGAATATTATTAAAAAATATGTTAATATAAATAAATATAAAAATGTATATAAAAGAGAGTTTAAGGAGAGTATTTTTATTATTTCATATACTTTATCCCAGGATAAATTGTCCTGGGATTATTATTCCACCTCCAGGAAGGGATAACTTATCCCAGGACTAATTGTTAATCTTGGGATAAATTATCCCATCCTGTGCAATCAAACAAGGAATTAAAGACTGCTAAAAAATAATCCCCAAATTAGCTTCTCTTTTTCATCACACCAAACGACCCCTAAAATATAATGACCCACAATGATTCATCATAAGTGAAATTAGTAAATTGAATAAACTTTAAAAGTTAAATTAGGCTCAAAATTTATTTAGCAAATTAATAATAGGGTCGGATCACTGATGTCCGGTTCCTTTTTCCTTTTTAAGTAGGATTAGTTGAATAGTTATTAGATAGAGAAGATTGTGAACCACCATACCAAAATATGGAATTACTTAGAGATTAAGGTTAATAGGGGACATGTGACAAAGGAGAAAAAACAAACACTATGACCCTACTACAAGATGAAAATGTCATGTAACTGTCGTTCAAGTCAATTTTATATTTTGTTTTTCCTTATTTCAGTTTTCAAAAATTTCATAATTATTTTTTCAATTTAAAATTTAATTTAATTTATTATAAATACATCTTGCAAACAAATGATGCTCAGTCATTCAATATACATATTTGGCAGAATTTCGTGCACCAATAATGCTCAGATAACTTGTACCGTCAAGTTAAATGATAGTATCTTTTATATATATATATATATGACATCCTTCTGAGCCAGGATTACTATTTATCTTTTTAAAATTTTATTTTTAAACCTTCTAACCATATTTTTATATTCAACTTAATATTTCCAACAGTTGTGATGCCTAATTACAAACAAATAGCGTTGCAACCTTAAACTGTAAAAATATTCAGTAACCTCGTTAACCCCTCTTCGCAAAACATCTCCTTCACAAGATAACGACAATCAACGAAAATCTCATATTAATATTGATGTTGTTGAAAAGAAATTTTAGTAATATGCAATTTCATGTTTGATGGATTTCTTCACTTTTTTCGTATCATTCATATTTGATGATTTCATTACTTTTTTCGTCTCATTGTAGGGAATATATTGATTTTTCCACATCATAATTAAGAAACGTTGACTTTAAAGAAGGAATGATGACTTTACAAACAAAGATTTTGCATCTGTGCGCCATGAATTTTACACTGTTTTGCCACTTTTGCCTTTGAAATTATGCTTTCCCTAAACACGTAAATTCAGCACAATTATGTTGAACATCCAACATATCCACATTACATGATAGAGGGGGAAAGGGATCCAACAGTTCCTCTTTGCAAACTAGAGGGAGAACAGGTCAAACAATCATATTCAATTTGAATTTTATTTTTTTCTTTTCACTTTGAATGTAAATGGACATTTAATTCTGCGGCCATTGCTTACTCAGTAAACAAGTTTAAGAGAAATCTTATGAAATATGTCTAACTTTTCGATTTTTCATAGGTTTAATTTCATTCAATAAGCCTTTCAATTTTAGTATATGGACTTCTATTTCATCTGAATTGAAATTTTGATGTTATATTTTTTTAACTACATATTTTGCTTGATATCAACTTATTATTTGAGAATCGTGAAAATTAATTATTATTGTATATTTTTTCAGATGCAGAATAAAGTAAATAATAAGGATATGCAAAGCAATGAGATTGGTTGTTATGTGATGCAAGTTATGAAGGGATCAAGACTACTGATATCCAAAGCCATGTGAGTAATCACAGAGTTCCGCACTTTGAAATTTTTGTATGCTTGCACTGTGATCAATATACTTTGTAATGCTTTCTGTAGTATTTTGTCTTGGTTTCTTTGCTTCTGTAGTATGCATATATTTTTACTTTTTTTTCATCCTTTTTATGTTGTGCTTCTTATCTTGTAAAGTAGAAGAGGACCTGTACACCCTAAGGACTATTTTACAACAATTACATTGTTGAACATATCATCCATGGACATAGCTAAAAATTCTTTATATACATTCCAACATATGAAAATTTTAGAACATTTTGTTGATTACATATACATAATAGGAAGAAAAGAAAAGCAAAAAGCTACACGTCCAAATTCCTCTGAAAGTATACTTAAACTTCTCATAATACATATTATTAAAGTTCAAATTTTAGAGAATTAACATGGACTTTCATTAGTCTTTTGTCAACATTCTCTTCCCCGCTCTTCTGCAATGTGATGCTTTCGTATTGTTTTTTTTAAAATATCTTTTCATATATACTTTTATTTCTTTATACATTTGACTGTTTTTTTTTAATGTCTACATTATATATTTATATTTAAGTTTAATTTAATCTTTTTTCATTAGCTAAATTTTAAAAAATAAGTACAGCCCACGCAAAACGCGGGTAGATTAACTAGTATAATAATATACGATTCTTGGTACTCCCTTTGTTTACTTTTTTTGTTTACTTTTACTTATTCATTTTTGGAGAAGTGATAAAAAATTATGAAGGAAATTCGGTCATGAATTTTTGAATACATGTTTCATGCAATAGCAACAATGAAGGGGCATGTTTCTCTCAGTGCATGTCTAGTAAGGTTTGCTAGCGTGTGCCTGTCCTAGAAAAATCCTCCATCATAAAAAAACTTCGCCGACAAGTATGGTCACTCCGGTAGATTGCACTGGTAGTAGACTACCCCCAATCACTTCTGGGAGCTATTTCCCTCCAAAATTTTTCTCTATTCTAGATGGGGTGGGAGAAGAGAATTTATCGGATACAAACTCAATTAGGTTGAAGAAATTTGTGGACTCTAGAACCATTTGTTATACCCGGTAAATTGCCAAAATATCCCTAGATGAGAGGATATCCTCATAATGCATTTTTAAAATTTTTTTTGGAAAATTCGAGGTCGGAATCGGGATCAGCACAAAATATTGTGTGGGAAAATGGTGTTGATTGATTTTTAGAGCAATCAGATCGAAAAATAATTTTTCACGGCAAAGATGCAATTCCAGAAGAGTGTGTGACATGTTTGCGTTACAGACTTGTCGCAGATTTGCACTTAATCCTAATTCTAATATTTTTTGCGGAATTAGAAAATGGATTGAAATTCTTTTGGAAAAATTGTACATGGAGGGACCAAGTCCGAGTCGCGGACCTGGTTCACCGCGCAAAATTTTAATTTTTCGAGGGACATTCCAGACTTTTCCCTACACCTCCCAAACTTAACCCACAATGTATATAAGTCATTTATTCCAGGCATGTAAGGTTAACATAGCGTTTGATTGAGTTCGTCCACGTGTCCCTTCATATCCATTGATTCGAGTTAAGTTGAGTTTGAGTTTTTGAATTTCTTAAATTGAATTTTTGAGTTATCCCTTGTCCTATTGAGTTCCTTGCACATAAAAATATTTTGATGATGTTCATTAGTTGAGTATTTGATTTGGATGCATGTTCATGTCTTCATTCACATGAACCTTAATTGAGAATTATATTTGATTTTATGCATTATGTCTAATTGAGACTGGTGATTTTCATGCATTAAATAAAACATTATTTTAAATCAAGATTTTGCATGTTCTGAGTAAAGAATATGACTTTTCTATACATTGATGAGAAAGTAATTCAAACCAATATTATATATGTATTTTATTAAGTCCAAAGGATTGTATATGAGGAAAATATTTTGATGAGATGATGCACATTTTAATTAATTTGAATGAAACTGAGCATTGAGTTTAAATGACATTGTGAGTAAATATTTTGCTGATGAAGAAAATGATTTTCAAAATATATTTATTGATGGAAGATGATGATGATGATGATGTTTTGAGATAATTTTGATGTTTACATTAGATTCCAATGAGACTTGATGAGATGTTTGTGAGTAATCTGCTCACTTGATAGATATGAGCACATGTTTTGGAAGTAGTATTGCACATTGATTTGGATAAGAGTATAAATAACTCAATTCCTATAAACTATGCTGCTAGCATAGGATGAGAAAAAGGATCATACCTCTGAAGTCCCCATAGAGGTTTTTATTGGATTCATTGATGGGATGTCCTCTACCCTGGAAAGGTATTGGATGGATGTGGAAACGACATTGCTTTGTTGTATCATCACTCACTCATATGATTATGATTTTTGATTAAGAGAAACTCCTACTTATGATAAGATAAGTTGCATATTACTGAGTTTATTTTCAAAACATAACATTATTCTTTAACTTGCATGTTTTACCGAGTAGAGTTGAGTTCCTTGAGTTGAGTATCTTGGATGACATCCTTTTCTTTTTAGCTATTTTACATACCAGTATATTTCATGTACTGACGTCTATTTGGACCTGCATCGTTAATGATGCAGATACTGGTGATAGAGGCCTTTAGCAAGCACACCGTTGAAGTCCTATTCCTTCCTTCCAAATTTTAGTGAGCCCTCGTTGATTTCAGAGGAGTCATTTTATTTAATTCATTAGCTAAATATTTCATAGCCCAAGGCTTATCCTGACACCTTCTAGAGTGGATAGAGACTTCATAGAAACTAAGTAGGGATATTTAATGGATGTTTATTTCCAATTCCTTTTCATTGGAAACTATTATTGAAAGAAATCTATTTAATAAATTGGTAGCTTTTTTTGAGCATTCTTCCACTGATGATTGTGATGTGATGATAAGGCCAGACGGTTCTCTTGAGGAATCAATAATGGTTCTTCAGGTGCCAGCCATGCTAAGGGTATCCTCCCAGAGCATGACAAACTTAGTATCAGAGCACAGAGTTCAAGTGTCCTAGGAAGTCTATGAAATCATATCTAGTAAAGTCTTTTTTGTAGGTGATTGTGCACCACACTTTATAAGCAGGATGCTATAGGACATTAGGAATGGTTACACTTTTTTTATTTTTTGAGTTCGTATGATAGAGTTTAACTCTATTAAAATACCTATCTGATTCATACGTTACACATTTGCAGATCATGCCTCCTAAGCATACTGCCACCTAACGAGATGCCTCAACCTCTAAAACTAAGAATCCCATACCAGAGGTCCCTACTCAGACAGGAACGAGAGGAAGAGGTCAACCTACCCGAGCTACTAGGGTTCTGTAGACGCTTACTACACAGCCAGTCCCTACTTCAAAGGTAGTCTTTTGGGGATCCATTAATATGCTTTCCCAACTAATGGCTTCCCAAAGTGGTAATCGAGGTTCACAGGCTCCTATTTCTAGTTTCCAAGATCCCACTGTCGCAAATAGGCTTAGGAATTTCTTAAGGATGAACCCGCCAGTCTTCATAGGCTAGAAGGTTGAGGAAGACCCACAGAACTTCATTGATGAGATATGGAAGGTTTTGAAAGCTATGCATGCAATTGAGGTTGAAGGAGTTGAACTTGCCTCCTATCAACTTAAAGTTGTGACAAATGTCTGGTATAATCAATGGGAAGAGGGTTGAGGTGAGAATGCTGAGCCTGCTGAGTGGAGTGAGCTTAAAAGTGCTTTCTTCAATCACTTCTTTCCTTAGGAGTTGAGGGAGGCAAAGATTGAACAATTCGTGAACTTGAAGAAATAGGGGTTGACTGTTAAAGAGTATAGCCTCAAGTTCATTCACCTATGCTCCAGATATGGTTCGGGACATGATGGCCAGAATGAGAAAGTTCGTATCTGGCTTGGGCAAGCATGTGAAAAAGGAGTGTAAAGCGACACTGTTGATTCTAGGCATATATATATTTAAACTTATGGTTTATGCATAAAAACTGGAGAAGGATAAGAAGAGGAACAGGGAGGAACATTTGAGTAATAAAGCAAAGTAAGCAGGGAATGAGCCTAGCTAACATAAGCAGAATAAGGGAGACAAGTCATACTTTCAGAAGAGATCCAATAGTTATGCACCATTCTTAATGAGTGTACCAGCCCAACATAACAAGTATGATCAGAAGTCCCAGGATCATCAAAATTTCAAAGTTCAAGGTTCTTAATCGCAAGTTAGTGTGACTTAAGGTTCTAGAGGGCAACCACCTTGTGGAAGGAATGGAAAACTGTAATGATCCAGAAATTTTCAAACATCGTAATGGTTGGTCAAGGTTAGCATTAAACTGGTCATGGTTGAATTTTGGTAGCCATGGGTTGTATTTAATGGTTGAATTCACAAATGGATCGTTTGGTGAGGTTGTAAGGCCAGTTGGGCAGTGAACATTGAAAGATCATAACTTTTGGTACGGTATGAGCTATGTGGGCTTCTATATTCAAATGAAAGTTCTTTGAGTTATCTTTGCAACGCAATTGGTTTCACTCAATTCAGAGTTTGTATGGGAAAGTTATGGCCAAAACAGTGGGACTGCCCGTAATTGGAAGGACGCTGGGAACAAGGTTCTGGAATTGGGCTAAGGGCTGGACCACGGACCGTTTGGTGGTCCACGGTCTATGGGGGTGCTCTTGGGTTAGTCCAATGGGCTCCTGGAGGCTGTGTTCCAAGCCATGGACCAAGTATGGTCCCACGAACGACCTCACGGTGTGTGTGACCCTTCACGGCCCGTGAGGGGTCCCATGAAGTGAGGCAGAATATTGGCCAAGGTTCGGGGCTGGACTCCGGACCAAGTGATGCTCCATGGACTAGTACACGATTCATGTGCAGCTACACGGTCTGTGAGACCCCCCGTGGAGTGATCTAGAAAGTCCCCCAAGAGTTCAAGCCAAAGACGAGACCAAGTGTAGTTTCACGGGTAGGTACACGGCCCGTGTACCAGTAAACGGGAACTGTATGCCTTCTGTGTGACACTGTCTTCATTGATTTAGTCCATTTTATTAATGGTTAATTCATAATTTAATTAGATCCTATGCCTCTTTTAGGCTTTCTAAGATCTCCTAAAACCCCTAAATAAAACCCTAATCCCCTTTCATCCATTCTAACACTCTTCAATTCATTCCTAAATTCTCTCAATCCTCTTGACCTCCATTGTTGAAAGCTTGAAGAAATTTGGGGAAGATCATCTTTGTTGTGAAATCATTCATTTCTTTTGACTAATTTCAAGGTATGTGGGTTTGATTCATGGATTCCCTTTCATCCATGCAGATCCAAGAACCCTCCTCTTTAATTTATGATTTTAAGTTTTCTTTAATGACGGGTTCTTTAAATTTTGAAGTATTTAATTGAATTGGATTGTGGGCTATAGAAATTAGGTGATTTAAAGTTGATTTAAGTTTGAATTCTATGAAGTTTCAATGGCTTTGATAAAGATCAAGTTATGCATGTCCCCTTACTCTTGAACTATGAATGGGTAGTATTTACATGATGTTTTGAAGATTGATTTAACTTGAATATCTTGTGAAATGCTTTGATTTGAATTTAAAGTATGGATTCTGGTATCCATGCTATTCTCATTATTCTTCATGGCATTTGCATGCATGATCATAGATTTTCATCAAGGTTTTGATGTGGGCTAAGTCCCAAACATGTTTATGACTATGATTTTGATCAAATATGGGTTATGACTAAGTTTTGATCACACTAAGTCTATGATATGGCTCTTTGAGAAACATGGGTGTCTACACCAATATGATATGACAAGTATGGAGATACTCTTATGCATAAAGTTTTACATGAAAGTTTGTTTGGATTTTTAGCCCATGAAGCATGATTATGAAATGTGTTTGACTCTTGATAAGTGTGCATAAGAGTAATGAAAGAATGTTTGGCTTTTAAGTCCAAGTATGCATGATTGGATTTTCAAGTGTCAAGTTTCCATTTTAAAAGTATGTATATGTATACGTATTCTTGTGGGATGATGACTTAGTACGGAGAAGGATTGGAGTAGTAAGTGGGTTATCCCCAAGGGTCTCAGTCCTTTCCCGGAACTATGTGCCACCATAATTTGCTACCAAAATGGGAGGCTCGTAAGGTATGCTTTGATATGATATGATAAGATATGCTATGTTATGTAAATTCTTCTGAAATGGGAGACCCGTAAGAAAGGTTGCCATCACACCGAAAATGAGAGGCCCATAAGGTGTGGTGTAGATTACCTTTGGCAAGTAATCTTCTCCGATCCAATGGGAGACCTCATTGGGCAAGTTCATGTTATAACTCACATGAGTTTGGATGTCGGTTATGGTTCCATCCCGTCTATACTATAAACATTATGTCATTCATACATCATGATCATCATGGCATATTGATATATTATTCTTTCTTATATTCTCTTCTATGTATGTGTCCTTGTCATGTAGGTTGTTATAGGTTCATGTGCATATGCATTTGCATGCCCTATACTTAGTGCTTTATTGTGCTAACCCATACTCTTGTCTACATGTTCTAACCATGTAGGTACCGGCGATGACCTCTATCTACAGTTGAACGACGGGTGGTCTCTTTGAAGTTACTTGCTTATGGTGAGCCCTTTGTCCAAGGGCAATATCTACTTTCCTCTCCCTCGTATTGCTTTACTTTCTTTCTTTATGACTTAAGGGTGAGCCCGAATTATGCCGAGGCCCCGCTCTTTCTTATGTAGAGGCTATATTGGACACACTAAGCTCTTGCACGTTGTATTATGTTTTATTGGGATATTATAACTATTAGGATTTTCTTATGGAAATGATATTCCGTTTATGCTTATGCTTATGTTTATGGGATTGTGAATATTGGGAATGTGTTTATGTGGAAATTCCCCTAACCTGGTATTCCCCCATAGCTTGAGTCTTACTTACCCTTCCCTTACAAATACTTGCTATGTGCTATGTCATTCATACTCATCCCATTCCCGGCAACATCCTCATAGCGTGAGTCCAAAGCCTCATTTACCCTAGTATTATGTGTTATGTGTTTACTTTTTGCGCTTCCAAATTGATGATGTGTGTAATGGTGCTATGATGGCTTGATCGAGGACTTTCGGGTTCTCCTTTTCCATGTCACATCTAGGCCCCTATTCGAGTCTCAACAAAGATGGTATCAGAGCTCTAGGTTTGTAAATAATCCTCGTAGTCCAACATGTCGCGTCATTTGGAGTTTCGTTCATGGGTGTGATGCGCATCATACCTATGAGTGAGAGGCTATGACGATGTTATAGGAACTTGTCACTTCATTTTTCCTTGTGTCGTGCCTTGTACTATTTATGAGATTCCTTAAACTCTTGGTTCTTTTCTCTCTTTCAGAACATGCCTCCCAGAAGAGCTCCCTTCCCCCGTCAAGCTCCTAAATTTGAGGAAAAAGCCCCTCGGGAACCGGTAGAGGAGCAAGTGACTCATGATGAGTTTATGAATGTGGTATCGATGTTGGCCTAAGCTGTGGCCAACCAAGCCCAGCCGATAAATCCCGTTAATGTGGGTACTCTAACTTATAGGGTGAGGGATTTCACCCGTATAAACCCTCTGGAGTTCTATAGTTCGAAAGTGGATGAAGATGCTCAAGAGTTTATTGACGAACTCACTAAGGTTTTGACTATCATGGGAGTGAGTTCGGAAGAGAAAGCCGAATTTACCACATATTAATTGAAAGATGTGGCTCAAGTGTGGTATGGACAATGGTTGGTTGAATGAGTTGCGAATGTCAAGGTGGGATGGGAAGAATTCAAAATGACTTTCCTTGACCATTTCTTTCCTCTTAAGCTTAGGGAAGCCAAAATGACCGAGTTCATCAATCTTTGACAAGGTGGTATGACCGTGAGAGACTATTCTCTCAAATTTACTAAGCTCTCCAAGTATGCTCCGATACTTGTATCCTATCCCCATGCAAGAATGCACAAGTTTATTTCGGGTGTTTTGGACTTGGTGGTGAAAGAATGCCGAACCGCTATGCTCATCCGTGACATGGGCATCTCTAGGCTCATGACTTATGCCGAGCAAATTAAAAGGGAAATACTTAAGGAGAGAAGGGTTAATTAAGCTAAGAGGGCCCGGTTTGATGGTGGGTTCTCCAATTCTAAGGGTGGTGGTGGTTTTGGCCGATTCCATCAAGGCCAAGGTTCTAATATGAGGGTCGCTAATCCAAGAGTGCCTCCTCTTAAGTCACAAGTTAGGGGTGGTCCCCGAATTTCTCTTTGTGGTCAATGTGGGAAGCATCATTTGGGTAATTGTAGAAGGGCTTGGGGTGCTTGCTTTGGATGTGGTGGTTTGGACCATAAGATTTTTGAATGTCCAAGGAGTGCCCAGAAAGATCAAGTGGCTCCTGGTGGTCAAGGGACTCCAAAGGCTCCGGTTGGTGGTGCTCCTAGGAACAACTAATTTTATGCTCTTCATGCCCGACAAAAGATGGAGGAAGCTCCGGACATCATGACTGGTATGTTAAAAATCTTTAATTTTGATGTTTATGCTTTACTTGATCCGCATGCAAATTTATCTTTTGTGACTCGTCTGTTGGCTATTAAATTTGGTTTGAGTCCTGAAACTCTAAGGGAACCTTATTCGGTGTATACTCCCGTGGGTGAGT